>CAUYPK010009650.1:0-182426 GCA_963574355.1 Loris lydekkerianus
CCAAGTCCAAAAAGGTGATTGGCAACGGTATAGAAAGCAGCTTCAATACAGTTCATGCAGTTCTTCACAGTTCAGCAAGCAACAGCAAATGACAGAATAGTGTGGTGTTTTTCACATCCCATCTACTGAGCAGCCTATGGACCAAGACTCTCCCGACATCTTGCAAACTCTCCTAAATCGAGCTGATCATTTCTCTGTGTGTGGTGGGGCTCAGTCAAGCTCCTGTGGATAATTCCGGAGTGGAGAAACTTCTCTTCCATCACTGTGCTCAAGTCTCATCCAAGTGTTCAGGTGGTCACCATTTTCACTTACCTCCAGTGTCTGTCAAGTGACCAGCTCTTTACCACCGTTATGTTGCTTTTCCTAGAATTTCATACAAATAGAATCAGAGAATATACAGATTTTTGTATCTGGTTCTTTGGCTTTGCATAATGCTTATGAGATTCATTCATGTTTTGCATATAGTAAAATTCATTTTAAAAATTTAAGTAGTATTTAATTGTATGGTTATGAAAAATACAAAAATATTTATTTAAAAAAAAAGACATTGGATGTAGCAAATAGTAAATTAAACAAAACCTAAGAGAAGATTAGTAAATTTGAAGATGCAACAATAAAATTTATGTAATAAAGTAGAAAGAAAATAAAAAACTTCAGATAAAGTAAAGAAAATATCCATGCTTATGGAATAATATCAGTGTGTATAAATGGTAGTCCCAAATGGATAAGGAGAGAGGTAGAAAATGCTTGAAGAAATAATGGCTAAAAGTTTCCAAAATTTGAAGAACAATATCAACACATAAAAACAAGCTCAAAGAAACTCAAGCAGAAAACAAAAAGAAAAGCAGACTAAGGTTTATCACAATAAAATGTCTGAAAAACAGTAATAAAGAGAAAACCTTAAAAGAAGTTGGAAAGGAAAAAAGACAATTATTTACAAAGTAACAAAGATAAAGTTACAATAGATTTATCATCAGAAACGATATACCGTATATACTCGAGTATAAGCCGAGTTTTTTTCGGCACAAAATGTGTGCCGAAAAACCCGAACTCGGCACAAATTTTGTGCCGAAAAAACTCGGCTTATACTCGAGCATATGTGGTAAGTAGAAGGTAATAGAATGATATATTTTAAGTATTGAAAGAAACAGCTGTTAACCTAGAATTCTATATTTAGGAAAAATATATTTCCAAAATGAAGATAAAGTAAACAAAGTAGACAAACAAAAGATTACATAACATCTTGCCAGCTGACCTGAACTACTAGAAATGCTAAATTCAAGCAGAAATAAAATTATATTACAAATTTAAGTCTACACAGAGAAATGGACAGCACCAGTATATGGCAAATATGAGATTAAATATAAAGTACATTTAATCTTATTTTCTAATCTTTTTAAATAAATAATTTAAAGCAAATGTAATAACAATGTAATGTGTAGTTATAACTAAAAGGAAAATGAATGACAAGAATTACAGTAAACATAGGAGAGAAAAGGGAACTACAGCACCGTAAATAAAGTTCTTACCCTACACATGAGGTTACTTAATAATACTTAAAGATACACTGTGATGAATTAAAAATGTATATGGCAACTTTAAAACAATCATAAAAAAATGAAGAACTATAGATAATAACCGCACAGTGGACCTAGAATGAAACTATGTTTAAAATTTAATTAATCTAAAAGGAGATAGAAAAGAGAGAGAAACAAGAAAAAAGAGCAGATGTAGCAATGGAAAGGAAATACCAAGATTGTAGATTTAAACCGATTTATATTGATAATTACATTAAATGAGTGTAAATGGGTCGACAATTTCAATTAAAAGGTGGATATTATAAGACTGGATTAAAAATACAAGATTCAATTATATGCTGCCTATAAGAAACCCACCTTATATAAAGACAAAGGATAAAAGATACATTGAATTAACACTAATGAAAGGAAAGTTTGAAATGATACATTAGTACAGACATTTAAACTTTAGAACCAAAATTTTAATCAGGATATAGGTCATAGCGATAGCAGGGTCAAGTCTTCATAAGGGAATAATTTTTCTAAATGTGTACAAACATCACAAAAGGACTTCAAAAAACATAATGCAAAAACTGATAGAACTGAAAGAAATATACAAATTAACAATTATTGTTAGAGATTTCAGCATTTCTTTCTCAGTAATTCATATAATAACTAAATACACAACTCAATTGTGTGTTAAAATCTCTAACACACAAAGATAAGGATATGGAATATCTGATGATAAAAGAATTGAATACAAAATAGAGAAAGAACTCTAACAATTATTAGAAGAAAATAAAAGACAACCCAATTTTTTAAACAAACAAAAGATGTTAAGTCATTTCACCAAAGAAGATATATGCATATATATAAACATGTTAGAAGTTGCTTGATAACATGAGTGAATAGGGAAATAAAAGTTAAAATGGCAATGAACTACTAGAATACACCTGCTAGAGTGGCCAGAATTAAAAACAAAGAGTCCTCGGGAAGATGTGGACCCACTGAAATACTCAAACACTGCTGATGGGAACATGAAATGTTACAATCACTTTGCGAAACAATTTGTAGGTCCTCATAAATTTAGGCATACTCTGATCAACATGATCAACCATTTCATTCCTAGATCCATCTAAAAGAAAGGAAAATATATGTACATGCAAACACTTGTCATAAATATTTAAAATGACAGTCCCCTACTCCCAAATCCCCAGAAACATACCTTTTGCTGGCCCTAATTTGGGTTTCTTATTCATTGCAGTGAGGGAGACTGTAGACCATGGAATGTCTCAGAAAGAGGGCATTGGAAAGAAACTATTGTGGGATTTGGACATTGGGTGATTTAGGGAGTAGCCGAAGGAAGTAGGAGTTGACTGGATTATGGCTGTCAGAAGATGAAGGCAGCAGTGTGACTGAGTATCTAAATAAATCTTTTCTACAGAGGGGACAGATGAGCATGCACCTATAATTAGTAAAAAGCAGTAGTCATTCATCCTAGGGGAGGTTTTAGTGTCTCATGGATGGCACAGTTACATTGTTCCTGCCTGTGTTTAGACAAAGTTATGAAGTGGACTTGCTTGGTCTCTTGTTATCATGTCTCACCCCAAATTCATCTGAGGTCTGTGTTTTGTGAGACTGAAGGAGATAACATGGCCTAGCTGTGAGTGCCAGCCCAGCTTTCAAACTTCAGGGGATGATCTTTTTCTTTTTCTTTTGAGGTTCAGTCAAGAACTGGAAACAACCCAAATGTCCATCAACTGGCAAAGGAATAAACCAACTGTGGTATAGGAGGATCCTTCTGGGTGCATGGAAATGGTCTGTGTCATGATTTTGATGGTAGTCAGTTATGACTGGAAACATTTGGCAAAACTCGTCAGTGCATACTCGTAAAGTGGTGGTATTAATCTTTATAATTATTTCTGTTTTGTTTGGGTTCTTTTAAAATCTTTACTCTTTACTCTTTCTTATTCCTCTTGGGGTAAGAATTGTTCAGTTCTTGGAAAGTCTCTAACCTAGCTCTTCTCCTAGAGTCAAATGAAAACATGTCCATTCCTTCTGATAGTTAACCTCCCACAAGAGCAGACAGAAGTGTTATAAAACGGGTGTGTGGGGGGGGGGGTGTTGATTTTTTAGAATATCACCTCAATTAGCCACTGGTCAAGGAACACTTCACTACTTTTCTTTCCCCTGAGTTGGACCTGTCAGTGGCTTCAATATTTCTTTCTTTCTTTCTTTTTTTTTTTTTTTTTTGGCTTTTGAGACAGAGTCTCATCATGTCACACTCGGTAGAGTACTATGGTGTCACAGCTCACAGCAACCTCAAACTCTGGGGTTTAAGTGATTCTCTTGCCTCAGCCTCCCACTTAGCTTGGTCTACAGGTGCCTGCCACAACGCATGCCTATTTTTTGGTTGCAGTTGTCATTGTTGTTTAGCTGGCCTTGGCCAGGTTCGAACCCTCCTGAGTGTACGTGGCCAGCACCCTACCCAATGAGCTACAGGTGCCACCCAATATTTCTTGTTTCATAGTCACAGTAAGCACTATTGTGACTCTTAAGAAATGAGAATAAGCAAACAAAACAAATTGCCTCCCTCCTCTTGACCTCAGCTCTTATCCTGTACAAAGGGTTGGGGGTGGGGATATAAGGATTTCCCAGGGCATTTCCAGTTTAGGAAAACTTACTATATGAGTTTTACCTCCAAGGGTCAATTTAGGTTACAACTTAACCTCTCTCTGACATTCTCTCTCTGTGTGTGTGTGTGTGTGTGTGTGTGTGATGTGGGTTGGGTGGAACAGGCACAAAGGCAGATGCTACTAAATTGACAGACTACTGCATCTAGCTAAAACTGCAGCAGTCTGAATAACTTATGAGAATTCTTGAGAGTATACAATGCTTATTAATTTAATAAAAAAGGTTATTGCTTATGATAATGGAAAGTACCTAATAAAAATAAGATGGAAATATCCTTAAACTAATAATTTGGTGTCAGCTCTGATTCTTCTCACATTAACTTCTCTGGTCAAAACTCCACTGAGTCTGTAACATCAGTGCTACCTACTGACCCCTTAAGAGAGGTCTCTACCCTGAGCCCTATGCTTTAGAAGACCCCTCTCTGTAGGTGCAACATGATGCAAATAAATAACAGCTACTCAGTCCATTTTGCATTGAACTGAGGGGACCTAGGGGTCCAAAAACAGCAATCCCTCCCCATGGAGAGAAAAGACTGCAGCTGCTCCCAAGGATCTTCAGAGGCCTTTATTAAAGTCAGACATGAAAAAAAATACAGCACAGCAGAAAGTTTCAAAGAGAGGGTAAAGGTTACGAAACAAGGAGTTTACCTTTAACTGTATGATTGATCTTAACACATTCTGTTTACTGCACTTCTGTCTTGCCTTTTACTCATCACTCCTAAATAGGACTAAGGGTTGGGACAGTATGCTGGGTCTACTGAGTATTGTGTTTAGTACTCAGGGCCAGCAGTGATGCTTGGCTTTTGTCCTAGATCACTGTGTTTCTAGTGCATAGCACTTTTAACCCTATGCTCTACCTGTCCAACTTTGCCAACTTCTCCCCAACCCATGGAATAAGAAGGCCACAGAGCAGAGAGGACGTGCCCATGCAGAGTTGTGGTCCCTGCTTCTGTCTCTCTAGACCACACTCAGAATACTTGGACACCCACAACACCTGCCTCATTAGCCTAGGTTCACGGTCAGCGTCTAAGCAGGCCCCTTCCCAAGCTTTGTTTCCCTATGCCTCGAAGTAAGAGGAAGAAAGAGGTTTGGAGGTGAAGAGTGGGTGGCGCTTGGATATGCAAGCTATGGCTCTCACATGAACTCTCACAAGGGCACTCACAGCACCAGTCAGAGCCAGGCACGAACAGAAGAAGGAAGACCACAGGCCAGGGCCAGGCCTCACCATGTCACCATGTCCCCATAGTCCCAGAGAGAACCCTGAGGAGTCTAGGAATTCTGACCACAAATCTGGTCTCCAGATTGCTACTTGGGTATACTTGCCAATGTAGAATTTAGAACATTATTTAGTTAACAGTTAGTTAGCTTGATTTAGAAAGTTTAAATATGAAGACATGCAGTATAGGAGCCTCCATTTGGTACTTATCCCCTGGGGTTCTGTAACCTTCAGGAAGTTTTTCCAGAAACTATAGACAGGTTGAGGGATGTTTATTCCCAACAGGGCAACTTAGCTCGGACTGAACTAACATCAGAATGTCTGAAGTTTCTTCATCTCTAAGCCACCGACTCCCGCCAATTCTTGGATGAGTGAATTTAGATCATGATCCTCAGTGCGCTGGGTCCCTTCTATTTATCATCCCATTTAATTTAAAATAAAACCAATAAGTAGAAGGATTTGATTAGTGGTATATTTAATATATATTGACCTTAATTTTCTCCCACACAGATCAGTTTAGGAGAAAGCCAAATCTAGCATGAATAGATTGGGGAAGAGGAGGTGTTTTAAAATGAATTAAGAAAAACTGTTAGAAGTAATTTTGAGCTGCACCACTAAAATTTCTAGCCAGGGAAGGGGGTAAATCAAACAGAAAATAAGCAGAAAATAAAGTACTTGGAGAGCTTATAGGGTGCAACATCACCCAGAAATAGAAAAAGATACGGGTAAAAAAATGAAAACAAGGACTATTTAGCTGTGTAAGGCCAGGCTAGATTATTCTCAGGCTTACCACTGGAGGAGTGTGTGGAGGAGGAGGGACAGAGCACAGGAGGGAAAGTCCCTATAAACAGCTCCTTGTTTTCTGCAGAAAGTCACCTGACCCATCAAGTTGTCCCTCATGGTAGACATATTTGCATTTAGCTTCCTCATTGGGGAAACTAAAACAAAAACACTCTCAGAAGACAACCTCAGTCTCCTTAGAACTTCTGGTGTCATCAATTTGCCTTCAAGGTCTTGCAAGGTTAAAAAGCAAGTGTGGCAATCTTACTGTAGCAGGGAGAGTTTATGCTTAACTGTGGGGTTGACAGGTGTCCAGAACACCCAGTAATCTTGACATTTCAATGTCAAAATAGATTTATTGGAAGCAGGTATGTGGATTTAAGAGATGTGTCCATATGGCATCTCCTTATTTCACATGAGGAGTCATTTTTATGATTTATAGTTGGTTTCCAAAGTCCTTAAGCCATGAGTCAGAGACCCACTCAGACAGGGCAGGAGAGTGCAGAAGCCAACAAGCTAGGGCCAAGTCCCCGTTAGGAGAACAGGCAGGAAGCCTTTAGAGCTGCAAGATCTTGTGTTCTACTGACCTCACAGGACATTTAAGTACCATGACACATTTCATTAAAATCAACTTTAATTTGATGGATACAAGATTTTGTGGACGATATTAATCCATCCGACTGTTGAGTGTAGCACAGTGGAAAAGTACCAGCCTGACATGGAGAGACTTGGCCCCACCTGGCTGAGCAGGTCACTTCCCTTCCCACACCCCCGCCACTCACATAGTGGTAATTATAGATGACACTGAGGTGTGCCCCAGGAATTGAAAAAAATAAAACAGGACTAGCTGTTGATAACTATAAATTTCAGACAATGTATATCAGGGTAGAAATTTTTAAAATGATCTTAAAGGGAGCCAGATTTCCAAGATAATGTAAATCTACAAGATGAGCAAAGGAAATATAAAACATAAAGAAACAGAGCAATTCATCTGAGAATTGTCCAGGGGAGACAGTGATCTGCTGGGTTAAACAAGGCTGTCGATGCAGCCGGCAGGTGTACCCCTACTGTGCACGTGCAGGGGAAGGTACTGGACAACATTAAACCTTTATGCCACATAGATATTTCCTCCTTCTGAGGCTAAGCTCCACAAGAACACTTCTAATCACTAGCTGGCTTCCCATGTAGCTTGTCTGGAGGAAGGGATTATGCGTGCCAGAAAATGCAAATGTAGTGTCACCTTGGAAGTGTTGCTATGTACTAAGGAAAATTCTACTCTTATGCCTGAGTCTCTTGTAAACTTATTCTGACCCTACCACTTACTATCTAGGTGTCCTTGGGCATGTTACTTTCCTCTAAATCTCAGTTTCTTTGTCTACAGAATGGATAGATAGCCCAACTTCCAAGGCTTGCTGTGAGGGCTTAGTGATCAAAGCATGTAGAAATACTTAGCACAGCGCTGGGCACGTAGAGCTATTCAATAAATGTCAGCTGGTATCATCTCTATGTCCTCTTCCCTCTTCGGCCTGCTTCTCATCTTTCCACCTGTCTACTCCTCATCCCATCTACTCACTCATCTAACCAGCCAGCCCGCCAGTTAGGCCAACCCATTCAGGCATTTAGACTACTAATGCACTACTTTCATGCCCGCCACCCCCACCCCCTGCCCAGAGGACTAGAAACCATAAAACTGCATCTATTCTCTATGCAGTATTATGAGGACCAAGTTAAGAGCATTTGGCTTCCTGTGAAGATATTAACATACTCAAACATATTCATTTACCACCCAGAAAAAATGCATTAGGGACAAGACACTCAGCCGGACACTGAAGCCTCAGAGATAAATGGTACCCAGATGATTTCCCCAAGGGTTTACTCTCTCCCCAACAGTGAACTCTGTCATCCTCTACCACAGAGAAGCACACAGGGCAGGTGCAGCTGCATGGAACACTCTGCTGTTGCTACTCATGGTGAGGATCAGTCTTCCTAATGAACTCTAAGACACTGACAAAACTGAGTGTCTGGCCCTGAACACTGAGGGGTGGTCTCTGGAACATGATGAATTCACCCAACTCTTATTAAGCTTCCTAGAAGCCTGGACTCCCCTGGTGACATTCCTCTCACTTTCCTTCTACTCTGTTTTCTCCATTACAACTTCTATACCACATGTTATGACTCAAGATATTTGCATGTGATAAAATCTAGCTTTATTAGAATATTCGATGTACCATACCCCCTTGAACCAGGCAAAGTCCCATGTACAACATTTACATAATGTGCTGTATTATTCCCCTTCAGTAAGTTTGCCCTTAGCCCTACTTTTATGCCTGCCATCCCCACTCCCTGCCCAGGCCACATCTATGGTGCATATTTTTATCTATAATAAAATAAATAAATAAATAAAAAATAAATAAAAAAAAAAAGAAACCACAAAACTGTATCTATTTGCAATGCAATATGATGAGGACTCCATTAGTGCAGTTGCCTTCCTGTGAAGATATTAACATACTCAAAAGTCCTTGAAGAAAACTATTCCAGTGGTCATCACCTTTACTCTTATTCCTAGACTCTCTGAAAGATGGGGTGGGAAGGATTTGCCATGACTATAAATGGATTTGAAAACTCAGAGAAGGAAATTATCTGTCTCTATGGAGAGCCAGGGTGACATGACAGATAATTAGCAGGACGACCTGTTTTTCTGAGCTGGGAAGCTTAGCCATATCTAGGACTTAACATCCCCAGCCCTTCTTATATCTCCTAGTGAATTCCTTTTCTGCAAACAGTCAGCACTGTCAGCTGACAGTGACTTTCACCTTGAATCCTTCAAAGTCACCTTTCTTTGAAAATCCCTTCACTGTGACGCAGAATAACAATAACTTTGCCATCCTGGATGCAGTTCATAGGGTACATTGAGGTGGAAGTGAGTTGAACCCCAGAAGAACTGACCTGTTCAACAGGCTCATGCCTTGAATATGGATGTGCCTCACATACAGTCTTTTGTGATGTTCAATTTCTTATTTCTCCCTTTCAAGCATCCGGCCTGAGAAACTGGGGAGTTCCCTGATGTGTATTTGAGGGGAAAGAGTTCAGGAGAAAGTGGGAGGAATGCTTCTCCCCAGTATGTAATTGTTGAAATATGTTTGTGCTGATGTGCAGTGATGGTTGGTGTGGGAGGAAAAAGAAAGAGGAGCTGGACAGGGGAACGTTTTAGAAAAGAGGTGAGAAAAAACAAGAACTTTTATCTGAGGAATGCAAGTGTTTTTAAACTATTAGCACAAAGAGACATTAAAATGAGATGGCAATTACATCCTTCCCTGCCCTTCGTATTTCTCTTGAAGTGCTTGCTATTGCCACAGCAACTGTCAATCAATCTACAGCGCCACAAGGGACAGTTACCCATACCCTGTGGCTTAATAATCTACAGCCAATAACTAAACGATATTATTTTTGTAAACCAATAAAAATTCCTCAAAATAACCTGGTATCATCCCACTCCCTGTCCCGCATTTTCTTTTAAAAACTTGTTTGTACAAAGGCCAAAAGAGCTCAAAGCCAAGGTCTGAGCTCATAGCCCAAGCCAGCCACTCAGGTCTGAGTCTTCTGGGATGCTTTCCTCACTTTGGCTCAAGTAAACTCTTTAAATCATTCATATATGTCCTTCAGCCTCTTTCTTTTAGGTTGACTGAGGCAAGTTACTCAGTCTATTTCATGAGACTTGAGTTTCTGGCTACTGAATTGCAAGGGTGTTGTAATTTGCAACCTGCATATGCTCCCTTGAATGGCCTCATAAGCCTGTTTTAAAACATCTCTTAGAATAAATTAGTACACGCAGGAAATGCCCTTTTAACTTTCCATCCCAGGAAGTGGTCATTTCACTTAACTTTCTCATAGTTTTTATTTACACATTAATCAGTTAACAGGCTCTTCCCAGAAGTAGGCAGGTTATAGGAGGACAAAAAAAAAAAAAAAAAAGCTTCCAGGGAATTTCACAGAAGAGCCCCAGGGTAAAGGAGAACCACGGGATGGAGAAGCGTGGCAGGCTGGCACCTGCAACTGGAGCAGCCGACGCAGCCGCCACGGTGTCAGCTCCTAAAATTGAATTTAAGCTGATTCCCTTGACCAGTTCCCAATCCTTTTTTCTTACTTGTTCAGTCTCCTTCCAGAAGTGATAAACAAGAGATTGCCAGTATATCATTTTCTATCACAGTGTGCTTTAGAACATCTCACTCCACCAGAATAGCACGAGGCCCATGTAGCTTAGATGACTAAAAGTGACATGCAGCAAATCGAGCAAAGAATCGGCACTGTTCAGGCATCGCTCTGTACCCGAGCCATCAGCACAGAGGACTAGTCTCTGCTGGACAGGGTGCTGAGAGCTACAAATAAAACCAGCCATCTCTTTCCTCCATCCTTTTCTCCTTAACCCCCCACGTTTTTCTTTCATTCCTATCTTCTTGTCCCAATAGCAATAATAATAGCTAATATTCACTGAATGCAGTTGAACATGGGCTGAGCTCTTCATGTGCTCTCTCATTTAATGTCCCTAAGCCCTATAAATAATTTTCATCCTAATAAATAAACTTTCTTCTTCTTCTTCCTCCTCCTCCTCCTCCTCCTCCTCCTCTTCTTCTTCTTCTTCTTCTTCCTCCTCCTCCTCCTCATGGAGAGGTTTATAAACTTACACTATAAGTGAGTTAGGATCTGAGCCTGGATAGTCTGATCCAAAGCTCACCCTTCACCATCCTACCAGTTTACCTTAGCGCTGCTCAACTCTATGAAGCAATAGCAAACCAAAGCCATTTAATATTCTGGAAGATGTAGATTGGTTGAAAGCATTGGGTTTAGTTGATATAAACTAGAGGGAAGTAAAATGAATTGCAGCATGAAAAATGTAGGTTGGCAATAAAGAAGGACTTCTTAAAGACAAGGCTCATTTAAAATCGCCATCCTGTTATCTTCTGGGATCAGAATAAGTCCTTAGAGACAGAATGTTTATACCTATGTGTTCGGGGTTGTTTGGGCAGTCATTGCTAACGCAGAAAAATCAATGACTGGTGCTTTCCATACATTGCCTTATTGGTGAATGAATTTCTGGTATTAGTCATTTCTGGCTCTCTCCTCCCACAGCCCATGAAAGGAAGGACTCCTTTAGGCCATGAACCCACCACTTTTTCTCATTCACCTCCTTGCTTTTTGTTAACTGAGCATTCTCAGAAAATAGAATGGCTTCCCCTAAATGCCAGCTCAAAAGCAGTTGATCGTGGCTGCTCTATTGCTGAACCAAGGACTGGCAAGCCAGAGGAATGCCAGGACCCATCCCTGTGTCTGCTACAGTCCCGGGAGGACGCACTTGCCAATTGTGCAGAGCATAAGTTGCCCTTCAGAATATGCAGAGAGGTAATGACACCAAGGTATGTTGGGAACCTGTAGCAGTAGGCTGGCAGAGTGTCCAGGGAAGAGTTTCAGAAGCCAAACCACCTTGGTTTGAAACCCCTCTATATCACAAATTAGCTCTGTGATCTTGGATAAATTATTGGTGCTTCCTGAGCCTCACTTTCTACATCTTAAAAAAGAGAGTTGATTTCCATCTATACGGGGACGTATGCAATGAAAAGTAGTTATTTTTATTGTTTTTAAATCAACTTGTTTGGCTGAATTATAACCTGAACTTATTTTATATTTCTCTATGTATCACTAAATTATTCCCTCTGTTGTAGAGCTACTCAAGGTGCTACTTTCTTTTTGTCTTATTCAGAATGTTTCTCTCACCATACAAAATCCCCTCCTACAATCATTAAGTCCCATATTGTCTAAGAAACTGTCCCCTAACTAGTAAAGCCCACCTCTCATTCCTTTAGACATCAATAGCATGCAAGATTCTTTATAATTCAGCCCCTACTCAGTTACCCAGCTTCATCTCCTGTCACATATCTCCCAATTTTGGCTTCCAAAGTGAGAAATCACTTCTGTCTCCAGAAGCTGCTTATTGTTTTACGTGTCTGTTTAGGGGAACATGTTTCTTTGTCTGTAATGCTTGTCCACTTGGTGAACTCCTACTCATCCTGTAAAATCCTGCGAGATGAAAGGTCATTCCCTCTGGCCCACCCAAAATCATCACCTACATTTTTCCATTAATTTGGCAACTCATGCATTTGTTATTGTTACCTTAATCATACACTATTATGGATCACTTATTCACACATGTCCAGATATGAACTCCTTGAGGGCAGGAAACCATGGTGTGTGCACTTTACATGCTTAGGCTCTAGCATGGTGCATGGCAGGTATTGAGAAGGTGCTCACAAACATTTAAAGACTTGAACTAAGTATCACATGTACCTGTAATGTGATCTTGCATTCGATTGTGTGTTCTCTTAGCCTGTTGTTCTTGCCTACCTGCCTAGACTTCCCAACAGATTGTAAATACTTTGGAGGCAGAAGTGGTTTACTCTCGAATCTCCTAGAGGGCTCAGCATTTACTAGATAATTATTTGTCAGGTGCGATGATGCAATAGAGAAGAGGGAAATGGATTTTTAGTAAGAAGTCAGTCTCCCACTGTCATGAAGCTGGTGACAACTCTTCCAAACACACAGGGCTGGGCTCATATTTATTCTTCCAAGACAGCCTAGATGTCTTACTGGTAATCTCGAATTCATACTTAGGGCTAGATCAGGACAAGTTTCGAAGTTTAATTCAATTGTTCTAAAGCTCTCCCTGACTCCCTCATAAAGAGCATTGGATAACTCACTAGGGATAGGTATTTGGCTTTCAGCAATTACACATATTTTGCAAGTGCTAATAGTTCTGTGGTGAAAAAAGAAGGCAGAAGGGGAAAAAGAAAAACAAAGAAAAGTGAGAGAGAGAGAGGGGGGAGCTGGTTTGAAGGGATTTTATCTAATTTCATTTTAATTAGATCCTTTTTCTAACTGAGTTTCTAATTTTTCAATTAGCAATTAGCAGCTGCAACTCATTCTGAGCATCACGAGGTGCCAAAGACACTAATTACACCACAGGAGTAGGAGGCTGGAAATGAGAAATAAAATTATCCATGAATGTTATTAGAAGAAAGGAATGATTATTCTCCGTAATAATATACTGATATGAGCCTAATTAGATTGAAAGATTCGGAGGGAAAAAAATGAGATTTAAAAACGGATCACATTTAGATGCCTCGAGGTCATAATTTTGCTATAAATATTACTTTAGAACTTCTCACTTGAAAACAGGTTTGCAAGCCTGGTAATGTTGATGTCAAGTTGTTCAGCAGAGACCCACATCCCTAGTATACAATAACCCAGGACATCAATGACTTCTGTAATACCAATACTCTTCCTATAAAATATGTGTCTGAAATTTCAAAAATAAACACTCACACACATGCACAGACATAAACAAGTCAGTGAAAATAATACCCAGGCACTGGGAGAGACAGAAGCAAAGATGCTATTTCTGGAGTTGTGAATCAGGGGCGGGGTTTTTAGCTAGGAAGTAGAAAGCAGTGCGGCTGTAGCTTCCAATCTGTTGGTTCAATTCGTTTCCTTCCTCCTATGACAGTGCTGAGCCTGTGACTATGTTTCAGAGCAGAGAGATGCAAACTGATGGCTCCTCCATATCTAGAAACTGCTGCTTTGAAAAGCACTCCAGTCAAAAAAAATAAAAATGTGGCTTTCTATTAGTAAAGCACCTACTCAAGCCATCCATATTCTCGGGGAAGAGCTAATTTTCTAGCTCTGGACACAGAAAATCAAAACTATTGTATTGATTCTCAAGAGTGATTTCTAATTAGCTGCAGAGCAAGCTCCTAGATTCCCCTGAGGTCAGAGCACCTGACCGTGGCTTTAGTGGACCAGACAGAGCCACCAGCCCTGCCCCTTCTCAAATGCCACGGAATGAACAGACAAGGTCTCCTAAACATTCCTGGAACCTCTGTGCCCAGCAGCTTGTCTCCCCTCACAGAGGGAGATAACACTGCCTTCACCCTCACTATCCTTGGAGGAAAGGGAGGAAGTTTTTGGAGAGAAGTAGAAAATTCAGTGAGCAAGTTAACTCTAAGCATCCACCTCCCCTTCCAGTCAACTTCCTGAAAATTTTCCCTCACTTCTCTTTCTATCCAGAGTCCTCAATTCTAATGGCTTCTCCTCTTTTGTATGATTCAGAATGCCTTAACCTATCTCCTGAGCTCTAATCTCGGCAATTTTTACCATGTAAGTGGCAGTTTTAGCTGTAGGTCCTATCAGCACCTTGAAACAACATTAGCATAACATATTTATTAGACCTTCATCCTAATCCAAAGTACCCCACAAGCTACATTCTATCTGGCCACCTTCCCAAGTGCCCAGACTCTCAATCCATGAACTAACCCTTGATCCTTCCCTCCCCTTGTCCCCAGCTCCTGCTCACTGTGCCCAGTAGTTCTTGCACAATGCTTTCCTTCTCACCTCCAGTGCCCCAGTGCAGGCGTCCCTTCTTTCTTGCCTTAGCTTCCTCACCAGTTTCCCCCTGGAACATGTTATTCCTCACTAGGATCAGTCAGTAGTCGTTTCTGCTTTGGAAAAAAGGAAGCCGAAACTCCCAAGCCCGTATGTCCTTGCTTCAGCCTTAATTTTAGATATAATATGATCTTCTTCTGGTTAAATATTATATGCTACAGCCAAACTAATATATCTACCTAATGCCTTGGTTGTGTCGTTAACTCATGTCCCTCATACCTACATATTTTCAGACAGTCAAATCTTCCCTATTCTGAAAGATCCAGCTCAAATGGTGGCAATTTCCTAATTTTCCTTTGCATTTATATATTAAAATTGCATTTTAATTTTCAAAGCAAGTCCACATCCATAGGGTTTACTTAAGCCTTACAAAGCCCCCCAGGGAAGCAGGAAGGATAGGCATTTAGCCTTTTTTGCAGAGGAGGAAACTGAGACACAGGGAGGACCAGCAAATCATCGGGTAATCAACAGCAGGCCAGATACAGACGGGCTGATTTTCAGAGGATGCTCTTTCCTTCCAGCACCGACACTGCCCAGACTGTGCTTGCTTCTGCTCTGCAATCACTCGGATGGAGTCTTGCAGTCAAGCAACTGCCCTCCTGATGAAACCAGGGAAAATTGATGAGCTCCCATTCCTTGGGTGGCCTATCTGTCTTTATATATCTCAGCACATTTGCCACTAATTATATTTCTCTCTATAATCTGAGCTCTCCAGTTAAGTAACGTAATTGATCACTCCTGAAAAATATCACTAATTCCAAAATGGCCCAGAAGTATTTTGTCATGCTGTTTCTTTCTTTATTTTTCCACCCGTGGTGCTAGAATTATTAAGATGTCACGTGCATCACAGGCAGAAAGCAACACAAAGGCCTGGAAATGCAGTCTCTCCACGTGTAGAGGAGGGAAGGCGTGAGAGAAGAAATTTGACATTTTATTTGCTTTTTAAGACAGAAAAGGCAAAAAATAATTTGACACAAAGTAACAAAAGAAGCTGAAAGCCTTGTTATGCTGAAGCTTCCAGTGGATACAGGATCTGCAAAGAAGAGAAAGTGAGGAGAGTCCCTTACTCTGTGAACACCTCACTGTGTTCCAGATGTCTCTGTCAGTGCTGAAAGATTGTGATAACTTTTCCTGGGAGCACAAAGTCAGGGAGTGGAGTGAGATCATGCTGGATTGGGAGAAGAGGGTTCATATTAGAATTCCCCCATGCCCACCCCACATCTACTGCAGCCTCTCTGCTGGCTTTCTGTTCCCCTCAGGAGGGTAAAGCCAGACCACTCCCCAAGCCTGCATGCTGGGGTGGAGGGAGGAGGCGAGGGTCGTCGTGCCCCGTAGGCTGGTCAGAATGCAGAGCAGTGCTGAGGCTTCCCTGTATCTGTTCTGTCATGCTGTCCTCCACTCATTCAGGCAGGAAGTCAGATAAAGTTGGGAAGGGAGAACCCAGCATGAAATTCCTCAGGACCTCTCATCCCTCTTCTTCTCTTAGAGTCTTAGTTTTGGCCTCAGAAGTCCTTTTCTGGATCTCAATGTTCCGTTGACTTAGAAAACGTCTTGATTTATATGGCTATTTGATCCAAGTGAGGACTAGGGAATCACATCCAAATCAGCAATATAGGCAGAACATTGACAGAAATATACACAACATGAACAGAATGCCTGTAGTGCCATTTACTGAGCACCTACTATGTGTCAGACAATACGCCAGAGATCTGCCTCAACTTATTTAATCCTTTTAACACATAGTAAAATGGGAATGGTAAAACCCACTGTCATAGTTGAGAAACAGTTTGTAAGAGACTAAGGGCATTGCCCAAGTTCTCAGAGCTGATAAATGACAGATCTAGAGCTCAAATCCAGGTCCGTCTGATAGGAAACCTTCTGCTTTCCCACTGGGTACTCTGCCCTACTGCTCGGCAGAGTGTCACCTTGTCTCACAGAGTGTGGCTGTAGAGCCGTACAGATCTTGGTTCAATCCTGCCTCTACCACTTACATACTGAAGAAGAATCACTTCTAACTTGAATGAGTATTTTAGCATTTTAAGTTCGGTGAAATAGTTTCTAGGGCCTTATCTGGTAAAGATGAGGGAATCACATTTATTAGTCACCTGGCCTACTCCCATCCTTCCACTTCATATCTGAAGGGGGGACCACACAATGAAAAGAACATGAAATTTTGTGGTAAAAACAAAAACTAGGTGTGAATTTCACTTCTGTTGCTTAGTAGCTGTGACCTTACTCGAGTTCCAAGCTCTCTAAACTTTGATTTTTCTATAAAATGGTAGTTATATGTTATATATCTTGCAAGGTTGTCACATGAGTCAACAAATGTGATAACAGATATGGAAATATTTTGATGTTTAAACTAGAAAGCATTCTAAGAATATTTGAAATATTGTATAAATATTTCATTTATACCTGGATATATACATGTATATGCATGTATATACAAATTGCACACCCAGTGTGTGTGTACATTGTGAAATATGCTTTTTTTTTATTAAATCATAACTGTGAAATATGCTTAAGAGAAACTAACCTTCCATATACCGAGATTTTCTTTTTCTAAGTCCTGTCTATCTTTATCCAGGTAGGAAAAATGCCTTGGAAGCGTTAAGTCAGATCAAGAGATGATCACCAGTTAATGCAAAGAAATAATTAAATGGCACTTCCTGTTCTTCTTGTTTCTGAGCAGGGGTGGGGGAGGAGGAAGGCTTTTATCTTCTGAGTTAGGCGCTAATAGGCAGAGGAGAGGAGAGACGCTCTCTGACTTGGAGCATGCCGTGTGATCTTTCAGGATGAAAAGTTCTGTCAGGACGCAAGCAGGGATGATTTGCTAATCAAGAACGAGACAGAGCCAATGGCATGCCCCCCAGGACAGGGACAGCCAGGCCGAGGCCATCCCCCTGCTCTTGATTTCTGTGTCTGTCTGTTCAATGTTCTGAAATGTGGCGAGCCTATAACCCTCCGGAATGACCATGTCAGCGACTGGTGGAAAGCCAGTGTTCCAGGGGTGAGGGTGGTGAGGAGAAGCTCTGATATGCCCACGGTCTCATCTCGTCTCCCCCTCCTCTTCCTCACCCATCCTCCTCCTGCTGTCGGTGGCTTAAGGGAAGGGATCTTGGCCCACTAAGTTGCCAAGTATGTTCATAGAAGACTAAAAGATGTGGGAGGCAGGAGGAGGCCCGAGGCCGTCCTTGTCTCATCAGTCTTTCTGGGTCTGGGGCTGAGCACAGCTCGCTGGGCTTGTGACAGCATTCCAGGCCTGCAGCTCGGGTGGCAGCTGTCCAGGACAGGCCAGACTTTTGAACATCTCACTAGAGCCTTCCTTGTCTCACAGCCCCCAGCCTGAAGCTAACACCCCTTTGTTTCCAACTAGTTCTTGGCCCTCTGCTGTTGTCATGTGTGATTTTATTTTCCCGAATGCGGAAGTTATTCAGAGCTGGGCACCTGTCCAACTAGTCCAGCATGATCACTCGCTTCCCTGGGCCACTCACTCTCTGCGTGGGGATTCTCACTGGGTCTGCCTGCCCTCTCTCCATCTGGTGCTGCCCACCCGCCATGTGGGGCCTGTGGGGCTGTGGGCCGGAGCTGGCCAGGCAGGGTGGCCAATGAGCCAACAACACCTCCCTGGTAGTGAAATGGGAATCCAGACTGCCCAGGTTTCTCTGACAGTCGATGTCAAAAAAGACAAAACACCCATAGAGGTTTAAAAACATTCAAGAGAAGAAAAAGCAAACGCACAGCATGAGAGAGCTTTGTCCAGCCAGCACTTTTACTCACAATAAATCTGCTTTAAAAATGTATAAGGAATTTTACTCTTTTTTTTCTGCTTAGGTTAGCCAAAGGTTTATTTATTTTATTGACCTTTACAAAAGACCAACTTTTTGATTTATTGATCTGTTGTATAATTCTTTTGTTTCCAATTTCATTTAATTCTGCTCTTTTCTGGTTGTTTTAAACTGTTCTCTTCTTTTCTTACTGTCTTACTTTGTGGTTAAGTGATTTTCTCTGATAGTATATTTTAATTTAATTTAATTTATTTTTTTAGAGACAGGATCTTGCTATGTTGCCCAGGCTGGAGTGCGGTAGCTATTAACAGGCATGATCATGGCACACTGCAGCCTTAAACTTCTGGGATAAGTGATATTCTCCCCTCAGCCTTTCAAGTAGCTGGAACTATAAACTCATGCTTCAGTGCACAGCTTTGTTGTTTTTTTTATTTTTAGTGACTCTCTTATAGGTTTTTGCATTGTGGTTACTATGAGGTTTACAAGAAAAACCACCTTAGAAGTATGACAAGTTATCTTAAAGAAATAAAATCTTATCTTAGATCACAAAAAAAGAGAATAGAAACAAAGAAATAATTTTCTACATACTCCATCCCCCCACCACATTTAGGTTTTCTGTTGTCTCAGTTTACTTATTTTTATATCACCTATCCCATAATAGTTTGCTGTAAATTTTTGATAGATTTGTGTTTTTCATGTTCCATACTAGACTTATGAGTGGTTTGCACACCATAGTTATAGTACTTAATTTTACTATGGGTTTCTTATGTACTTAATTTTACTCATGGGTTTTATACCTTCAAGTATTTTTCTTTTTGCACATTAATAGGTTTTCTTTCAGATTGGAGAATCCCCTTTAGCATTTTTTTTTTTTTTTTTTTTTGCAGTTTTTGGCCGGGGCTGGGTTTGAACCCGCCACCTCCAGTATATGGGGCCGGCGTCCTGCTCCTTTGAGCCACAGGTGCCACCCAGCACTTCTTATTTCTTGTAAGACAGGTCCAATGATGGTGAATTCTCTCAGCCTTTGTGTGTCTGGAAAGACTTCATCTCTTCTTCATATTTGAAGGTTAGCTTTACTGATTAGAGTAATTTTTTTTTTTTAAATTCTGTTATCTCTGGCTAGAATGCCATGGCATCAGCCTACATCATGGCAACTTCAAACTCCTAGGTTGAAGCAGTTCTTCTGCCCAAGCCTCCCAAGTAGCCAGGATTACAGGTGCCCACCACAACACCTGGCTAATTTTTTCTGTTTTTAGTAGAGGTAGGCATCTCACTCTTGCTCAAGCTGGTCTCAAACTCTTGAGCTCAAGTGATCCTCCCATCTCGGTCTCCCAGAGTGCTAGGATTATAGGCATGAGCTACTACCCCTGGCCTGAATCATTAATGATTCTTAGATTTGATCTTTTCATTCATTTCCACATTTTTAATTCTTTCTTCTCTGACAGTATATTTCCAATACACTGTTTGTTTTTGAGCTCACTGATTCTGTCCTCCGCTTAATCCAGTCTTCTGCTGAGAGCTTCTAAGGGATTTTTCAGTTCAGCAAATGTATCTCTCAGTCTCAAGATTTCTGTTTGATTTATTATTATTTCAATCTCTTTGTTAAATTTCTCTGATAAATATTTATTTAGTTAGTTAGAGACAGAGTCTCACTTTGTTGCCCTTGGTAGAGTGCCATGGTGTCATGGCTCACACCAACCTCAAACTCTTGGACTTAAGCCATCCTCTTGTCTCAGCTTTCCAGGTAGCTGGGACTACAGGCACCTGCCACAATGCCCGGGTATTTTTAGAAATGGAGTCTCACTCTTGGTCAGGCTGGTCTCAAACTTCTGGGCTCAGGCAATCCACACACGTTGGCCTCCCAGAGCAGTAGAATTATAGGTATGAGCCATCGCACCTGGCCCTCTCTGATAATCTTTTGAATTGTTTTTCCTTGTGATCTTGGAGATCACGGAATTTCCTTACAACTGCTATTTCCAATTCTTGATGAGAGAGTTCACATATTGCTGTTTCATTAAGGTCAGTCACTGGTTCGTTGCTTTGTCCACATCAGACTCTTGAGCACAAGTGATCCTTTTACCTCAGCCTTCCAAGTAGCTGGGACTATAGGTGCCTGCCACAACACCTGGCTATTTTTAGAGCTTGTTCAGGCTGGTCTTGAACTCCTGAGCTCAGGCAATCTACCTGCCTGGGCCTCCCAGAGTGCTAGGATTACAGGAGTGAGCCACTATACCTGGCCTTGCTGTTGTTTCTTATGTATGTACGAATATGTCTTTACATTGAAGGATTCATTATTTATTCCATTCTTCTCTGTTTGGCTTATTTTGGTTTTATTTCATATGTTTTCTTAGAGAAACAGATCCTAATGAAATCAGAGAGTGGTCGTACATGTTATCCAGGGAGTGAATTACTGTGTTGAAAGGCAGGAACCATTTCTTGTTGCAATAGTGGTCAGAACTTTGCAATAGGGATTCTTAAAGCTATTGGCTGCTCACAACAGAGACTCATGATTCTGTATGAAGGACTGAAAATCTCAAAGACAACCTAGAGAAAGACCTCAAAATGCTTCCTTCAGGACAAAGTTATGACTGGCTTGCATGGCTAGTCTCAGAAGTCCAAGTTTCTTTCTTTCTTTTTTTTAATTTTTTGAGACAGAGACTCACTCTGTTGTCCTGGGTAGAGTGCTGTGCTGTCATCACAGCTCACAGCAAACTCAAACTCTTGGGTTCAAGTGATCCTTTGGTTTAGCCTCTAGAGTAACTGGGACTATGGGTGCCCACCTGGCTAGTTTTTCTATTTTTAGTAGAGACATAGTCTCACTTTTGCTCAGGCTGGCCTCAAACTCCTGAGCTCAGGCAATCCACCTGCCTCAGCCTCCCAGAGTGCTAGGATTACAGGCATGAGCCACCGCGCCTAGCCTCAAATGTACATTTCATGTTACCTTTTTGGTTTCTTCTCATACTGCAAGTATTGCTATTTAATTACTCTTCCACCTGTGGGAGACACACTATTGTTTTATAATAAAACTGTGACAGTTCACTATGATGACCCAACACATATTCAGGACTCTCACACCCCAGAAAGTCAGGCACAGTCAGCTTTCCCCACTCAATGACAGGAACTGGAGGACTTACTTTGCCTGGTCTTTCTAAGTATTTCAGCAGCCTCAAGCATGTATGAGACACCTGCCATATGTAAAGACATTTAAAAACACCTACTGTGTACAAGAACATTTATTAGACACTTGCTGTATTTAAGTTCCAAGTTAGGGGTGGAGCCACAGAGTTCTAGAAGAGCTAAGATCATGGAATATGCCCCCAGGGTCAAAGTACCAAGTACACTTGGGGTGGGGGAGGGAAGGAAGAAGGAACTTGCACTGAGGCCTCTAGTTTGCTTCCTCCTTTCTCCCAGCTTGGTCCCTGTGGCTATGCCCAACAGCCCCTTCCCTTACCTGCATGTGTCCAGGACCCACTCCTGGTTCTTCCTCTCACTCTCCCCTGTAATTCTTCCCTGATGCATGCTCAGCACCCAGGGTCTCTGTAGACACAGCCTGGTGACAGCTCTACTCCAGATTTTCTTTCAGGGTGGCTCCTACTAGGCTGAATGTGGATGGAGCAAACACCACCCATCATTACAGCCTCCTGGGGAGTGGGGGTCTTGACTAGGCCCAGCCAGTCCTCTGTTCTGTCCCCCACATTCCCCTGGACCCTACCCAGTGTCTGCTCCTCTCACCTCCCAGCTCCTGTGCCTGCCCCACTCTCAGTCTCAGATGGTGGCCTGATTCCTGCTTCACTGGGAAGACAGGAGGGGCCCAGGAAACTCTCCCATCACCTCTGCCAATCCCCTCTAGCCCTGAGGGCTGTATCCTGCCCCCCTGTTGTAGATGGACATCAGTGATTCCAGGTAAAGGGAACTCCCTATTCTGGTGCTAGAGCCCAGCCCTCATCCTCAAAAGAACCACCCAGTGACTCCCCTCTCCCTGCCCTGCAGCTCCTCAGTCCTTCCTCCACCAGATCCCAGTGCTCATCCCACCTCCACCTCACTGTGCATTTCTCTGCTCTCCTTTACAGTAAGCACCCAGAGAGTCCTGTACTCGCTGACACCTCTTCCTCTCTTCCCTTAGATCACCCGGTCCAGCTTCTTTTACATTTGGATATCTGGTTTCTCCAGTATTATTGTTGAACAGAATATCCTCTACCCTTCATTTAGCCTCTACTTGCAATTGTGAAATGATGCTTCACACCACCTGAAAATGGGCACTGGTTGCAGAATACAAATGCCTACATACAGTAACTAAGAAAATGCCATGAAAGCTACACTGAACAGTTTGAGGAGAATACTTCAGATTGTATATGAAAGCAGCACATTGTACCCCTTGATTGCACTAATGTACACAGCTATGATTTAACATATCAAAAAAAAAAAAAAAAAAAGAGAAAATGGGCACTGGTGTACTGCATGCTTCCATTAAGCAAGGGCTCCAGAGTGTTGCAAAGTCAACAGACAGTATGTATAATCCCCCTCTGCCATGTTGGGAACTAAATTTAAAACTCTTTCATAAACAATTATGTATTGTAAAAGTGAATGATATAGAAAGATCATGCTTTTTTAAATGAAAACAGAAAGGTTAGAAAAAACCCAAACCCATGTAGGCTATGGAACAATTTGTGTTCTTGAGAGAAGAAATGTCTTGAGAGCAGCTGTTCCCAGGAAGGGGGCTGCTGACTCTGGGATGGGAGGGATGCTTTCTTATAATTATTCCTGTTGCACTTTGCATTCCTTGATCATTTTTTGTCAAATATCTGTCTCACTTACATACATCACATTTTCACTGAGAAAACTAGTGTTTTAGGAATCCATATGACAGAACTCAAGCAAGCAGGATTCCTTAATTACCATGTTGATATTTAAGTTATGGTTTCTCAATCAGCACTGTTGATGTGTGGAGCTGGATCATTCTTTGTTGTGGGATCATCCTGAGCATTGAAAGATACAGCATATGTGGCCTTAACCCACCAGATGCCGTCACACCCCCAAGCTAAAGCTATGTCCAGACATTGCCCAGTGACTGGAGGCTTAGAAATGCTCTGTGTGAGGATTACTGTGATGTGACCCTGTCAGCCACACGTGCTTTCTGGCAGCTCTGGGTGGCTGCCTCTCAACCATGGGTAGACTAAGAATTAGCCCAAATTATAATAAAATGTAAACACTGTTGTTAAACTATGAACTGCAGGCCAATGTAAACTACATCCTGTGTTTGTACATAAAGTTTTATTGGGACACAGCTACATTCATTTGTGCACTATAGTCTATGTTTGCTTTTGTGCTCTACCAGCAGGGTTAAATCTTTGCGACAGAAACTATCTAGACTTCCATGCCTGAAATATTTACCATCTGGCTCAGAAAAGTATTGCTGACCCCAATCTAAACAGTAAGATAGAAAATCTAAGTTGTAACAGACATATTTTTCTTCCCCTATAGGACTCAGATCTGTTGCTATTTTGAATAGGGGAAGGAGAAAACACATGCTTTTGGTTTTTCTAAACTGGCTGTTAGGATAAAAGCATTACCCACTATTTCTGGAGAGGCAGACATCTCAGGAGCTTGACAAAAACCTAGACTTCTTCTAGAATGAACATGATGACTAGGATTCAACATCAAATATGCTAGTAGTCACTGTCTGAGTGGCAGATCATAAGTAAGCTTCCCCTTTTTCTTGTCTACAGTTTCCATTAAAAAAAAAAAAATGATGGACACCTATCACTCCCACAATCAGAAAAACTAAAGCTTTCATGTTAATTTGGTGACAGCTTCTAAGGGATTGTGGGAGATCATCACAGCTGCCAGCCAACACAAGAGATGAGGAAGTCCAACTTAAGGTGGTGATAGGGAAAAAAGTCCTCACGTCTTTTCTGAAAGTTCTGCTCTCAGACATCATGGAAAAACTATCAGGTAAACAAGGAACTGATGCTGTAATGGTTGATTTCATGTATGAACTTGACTGGGCTAAGGGATGCCCAGATAACAGGTAAAATGTTATTTCTGAGAACATCTGTGGGAGTGTTTTTGAAAGACATTAGCTTTTTAATTGTGGACTTAGTGACAAAGATCCACCCTCCCCAAGGTGGGTAGGCCTCATCCAATCCCTTGGAGGCCCAAACAGAAAAGATGGAAGAAGGGTGAATATACTTTATGTTTGAGCTGGGCCATTCATCTTTTCCTACCCTTAAGACATCAGCACTTCTGGTTTTCGGGCCTTTGGACTCAGATTGGGACTTGTACCACCAGGTCCCAGTAGTTCTCAGGCCTTTGGACTTGAAGTACACCACTAGCTTTCTTGATTCTCTAGCTTGTAGATGGCAGATTATAGGACTTCTCAGCCTCTGTAATTGCATGAGCCAGTTCTTCACAATAAATACCTCTCTGTGTCCCCACCTCCTCTCAATCTCCAATATATATTGACTAAAGGCAGTGCCATCATGGCAATGCTGCTCTTTTCTGGTTCACACAAGGAAGGAAGTGACTGACTGTATATAAGTGCCAGAGTCCAGGACCCTGGGAGTGGGTTTCCCCCACAGCTGTCCCCTCTTCAGGCCTGGGATGGGGCTCCCAGGGTCCCTATGCTAAAGCTGAGTTTCTGCTCACCCTTCAGCTCCAGGGAAATTTACAGCCGGGAGGGTAGATTCTACTGGGGGCTGCGGTCCCTGATTTATTTTTTTGTAGAGATGTAGCTGGGGGCTACATCCCTGATTTATTTTTTTGTAGAGATGAGAATCTCACTGGTCTTGAACTCCCAGACTCAGTAGATCCTTCCACCTCTGCCTCCCCCCCCCCCCAAGTGCTGGGATGATAAGCGTGAGTTACTGCAGCCAGCTTTAAGTCATTAATGTTTAGCTTCTCAGTTAGGATGGAAGCAGGCTTCTAAAGAAGGTTTTAATAGCTAGTTAAAGTTTGAGGTGTACCTTATATGAGAGTTGTCCAGAGAGAGGAATTTGCCAACACAGTGGAGATCTGTGACAACACAGGGGATCCCCTCTATGGGTTTGATGGTTCTCAGGTAATCCCGGCACTCTGGGAGGCCAAGGCAGGTGGATTGCCTGAGCTCAGGAGTTTGAGACCAGCCTAAGCAAGAGTGAGACCCTGTCTCTACTAAAAATAGAAAAATAAGCCAGGTGTTGTGGTGGGCACTTTTACTCCTAGCTACCTGGGAGGCTGAGGCAAGAGGATGGCTTGAGCCCGAGAGTTTGAGGTTACTGTGAGCTATAACATCATGATACTCTACCCAGGATGACAGAGTGAGATTCTGTCTCAAAAAAACAAACAAACAAACGCACACAGATGATCCCTTGACACCACAGGGTAGTGCTGCTGGTGGTGGATGAGGCATGGAGATTAGTTCAAAGGTTGACAGTGTGTGTCCCTGCCACAGCCTGAGCTCTTAAAATGTCTGTAACTCTCAGGTTTGTATGTACAGTTGACCCTTGAACATTGCTGGGGTTAAAAGCACTGACCCCCTCCCATGCAGCTGAAAATCCACATATAATTTTTATTCCCCCAAACTTAACTACCAGTAGCCTGCTATTTTGTATATTGTGTGTGTTATATGCTGTATTCTTCAAATAAAGTAAGCTAGAGAAAAGGAAATGTTACTAGGAAAGTCATAAGGGACCAGGCACGGCAGCTTGTGTCTTGAGCCAAGGACACAAGATAGAGGGTAGCCCTCCACGTGGTTAAGGAGTGGGAGAAGGCAGCATATCCCACGGGCCATTGCCCAGCCAGGTATTCAAGGAGTGGACAGGGGAAAAGGGCTTGCAGAGAGCAGGGCACTGAACAGAGGGGCCTTGCCCAGCCTTTCCATCTGAGTTTAGTGATGCTCCATCATGCCTTCCTGGCTCTGGGCAGGTGGGCTGTCACTACCCAACTGTGGTGGAGGTTCTCCTAGTGGACACTAGGGGACAGCAAATCCCCAACTGGCCAATGTCTGTGTTCATTGGCCGCCAGCCCTCTAGCCAATTCAGTCCTGTATTCTGCAGCTGGCCAGCGACGCATCCTGTCCACACAGGCGACACTGGTAACTCTTTAAAAAAAAAAAAAAGTATCCCTACCTACAGATGATATTAATATTCTAGGATTTCTCATGTCTTATTGGACTTCTTTTGGCAGGTTCATTGTAGAAAATCGAGATAATTAAAAGAGGAGTCATGAAGTACCCAGAATCAGCACAGTTCACATCTTGGAGCACATAATCCTGATCAAATTTCAGACAAAAATAGGGAGGAAGGGTGCATCTTTACCTGTCTCTTTTTTTTCTATGATATCATGAACCTTTTTCAGGTCAAGTATCTTGCTCTTTGTGGTGGAGCAAGTTTAGTTTTCACATTTTGGTTGTTTCCAATTTATTTGCTGCTATAAACAATGACTCAGCAAATATCTTGTAGCCAAATGTATCATTGAAATTTTTATGTTGCCTCCATAGTTAAGAAACTCAGAGCCCACAGAGGATGATCTGTACCTAACAATATTGGTGATGTCAAAAGCCACTTGTTATCAACTAACTTGTATCAACCAGGCATTTTCTCTGGCCTGCAAGAGCTGAGCTTCTCCATGATTTCATAAGATATATTTATTACCCTAGTTTTTTTGTTTGTTTGCTTTTTGAGACAGAGTCTCACTCTGTCGCCCTTGGTAGAGTGCTGTGGCATCATAGCTCACAGCAACCTCAAACTCTGAGCTTAAGAGATTCTCTTGTCTTAGCTTCCCAAATAGCTGGGACTACAGGTACCTGCCACAATGCCTGGCTTTTTTTTTTTGTTGTTGTTGTTGTTGTTATTTTAGTCATGGTAGTTAGCAGGCCCAGGCCGGGTTCGAACCCACCAGCTCTGATGAATGTGGCTGGCACCTTAACCACTGAGCTTATAAATCAAGAGCCTGTGGCTTAGAGAAGTAAATTTTTTCCCCCGAAGCAAAATTCAAATATGACATTAAGTACTTTAAAAAGTATAATTTCATGGCATTTTGTGTATTCACAGTGTTGTGCAAACACCACTTCTAGCTAATTTCAAAATATGAATCTCTGTAAAAGGAGCCCCCACCCTCATTAGCAGTCACTCCCCATTCCCCTCCCCCAGTCCCTGGAAGCCACCAGTCTGCTCTGTCTCTGTGGATTTGCCTGTTCTGGACATTTCATATCAGTGGAATCATCCACTACGGTGTCCTTTGGTGTCTGGTGTCTTTCACTCAGCATCATGTTTTCGAGGTTCGTCCATGCTGTAGCAGGTGTCTGTGCTCTGTTCCTTTTGATGGCTGAAAAATATGCCATTATATGGATCCCATTTTGTTCATTCATTCGTTAAGAAACATTATGGCTAACATCTTTCAGCTCCTATGAACAACCCTGTACAAGGGTTTGTTTGAGTTCTTGTTTTCAATTATTTTGAATCTTTACCTAGGAGTAGAATTGATGGGTCATATGGTAATTCTGTGCTTAACTTTTTGAGGAACATGAAGAGGTAAATCTTGCACAAACACTGAAAAGTGGCAGGAAGAACTTAAAGCCTGGTTTTGACCCACAACCCGGGACTGCACCGGCACCCTCCTAGACAGGGTGCGAGCCCGGCTCCTAGTGTCTCTTAGCCAAGCCCCCTGGACGTTGCCCGGGAGAGTCAGTCCTACTAGAATTCTGCATCATGAGACAGCTGAGTCTGAATGGGATACCAGCCAAAAGGGAGATAAAAGGATGCGATTTACCCAAAGAACTGACCAGGCTCAGGCAGATACCTGACCTCTATGCGGAGTGTGCTCAGGGGTGGTGGTGGAGGGAATGGTGGCCTCCAAAAGGGATATAGGACTCCTGGCAGCTGTGGATGTGACCTTTATTGGAAAAAGAGTATGTGCAGATGAAATTAAGTGAAGGATATCAAGATGAGAACATCCTGAATTGCTTACGTGGGCCCTGAATCTAATGACAAGTTGCCAATAGAAGAAAAATGGAGGGACATTTGAGACACAGGAAGACACAAATACCAAGGCCATGTGACAGAAGAGGCAGAGACTGAAGTGAGGAAGCCTTAGCCAAGGGATTATCCCAAATAAGGATGATGACAAGTGTTTTTATAAGAGAGAGACAGAGGGAGATTTGAGGCAGAATCAGAGAAAGCTGTGTAGACACAGGCAGGTCTGGTCTCGGTGGCTCGCCCAGCACTCTGGGAGGCCAAGGTGGGTGGATTGCTTGAACTTAGGAGTTTAAGACCTGCCTGAGCAAGAGGAAGACCCAATCTCTAAAAAATAGCAGGCGCCTGTAGTCTCAGTTACTCTGGAGGCTATGGCAACAGGATTGCTTGAGCCCAAGAGTTTGAGGTTGTTGTGAGCTATGATGCCATGGCACTCTACTAAGGGTTACAGAGTGATATTATGTCTCCAAAAGAAAAAGACACAGGCAGGGATTGGAATGATGTGGCCACAAGCCAAGGAACACCAGGAGCTCCCAGATGCTGGATGGAGCCAAGACAGATCTTCTCCCTAGAGCCTCTGGAGGGAGTGTGGCTGGGTGACGTTTGGACTCAGAACTCTGAGAAAATAACTTTCTGTTGTTTGAAGTCACCCATTCATGGTCATTTGTTACAACAGCCACAGGGAACTTGTCCAGGGTCCAATCAGAGATGCTATGGGGGCATCCATAGGTAAAAGGGGGTGTCCTGGTCACAGCTATAGCCCTGTCAGAAGTGGTGGGTGAGGCTACAATGGGCCTCCGCATCACCCAAGCTGACTCCACTTTGGCCTATGACTGTTAAATGAGTCCGGTGAGAAGCAGCTTCCATCCCCACCCCAAGGCTGCCTAACTGCAAGGACAGGTACTTCTCTACCATAGGCGAGATCTGGGATGAACCAGGGAATGGAAGATGACGTCCTCAGGCTGGAGAATTCCCTGAGGTCAGCAGCTGGGGCTGGACGGGGCCGTTTAAGACAAGGCAGGATGATGCCTGTTGCTCCAACCTGGGCCATATCACCGATTGTGACTCACCTGAGCACCGGCCACAGTGGGGATGTGGGGTGGGGGGTGAGGGCAGGCTCATCCCTATAAATCCTGGCCTCGACATGACCCTGAAGGATGACTGTGAATGTGACGCAGGGGAGGATGGTGGAGAAGAGGCCATCCCTGCCCTCGGTGAAATACTTCATGTTACTTCCCTGGACGCTCATCCTCCTCTACAAACAGGGACATCTGAGCATGTGGTGGGGTTGTTTCCTCCATCAGATGAGTGCAGCATGATGGACTCTGCTAAGCCACGGAGCTCTGTGTGGAAAAGCCTGGAAATCCTGCTGGAGCACAGCCGTGCTCTCTCTCGCCTGCCTTGACATGGAGCCGTGTAAGATTTATTTATTTTTAATGTTCAGTTTATTAAGCATTTACATCTAGCAAGCACATGGCCCCAAATATTGAAACACTGCTCTGCAGCTAATAAATCAACCTACACATTTCATGAAGCAATTTCATCAAATTGTTAAATGCTGATTTCAACTTAGTCAAGGTCTTTTTTTTCATTGTGGTAAAGTATGTCCATAATATTGATCGTGTTAACCATTTATTTGTAAGTGTATAATTTCATGACACTAGACGCATTCACAGTGTGTCCAAACCTCACCACAAGCTATACCCTAAATTTTTCATCACCCGACATGAATTCCAGGCCAATTAAACACAACTCCCCAGGGCTCCTCCCCCAACCCCTCATTTCCACTGTATCACTATGAATTTGCCTGTCCCAGGTCTCTCAATGAATTGCAATCACACAATATTTGTCCCTCTCCAGCTGCCTTACTGAGATGTGGCTCTTTAATGATCTTGGTCCAGTGAGCAGAACATCAAATTAACCACAAAAGGTCAGATCACTGGGTCCCAGAGCTGAAGCCCTGCTGAACAGACAGACCCTGGTGACCCAAGCCTGGGTTCACTCCCATCCTGCCCAGAATAGGGCCAGGGCCGGAGGCCTATTTCCATGAGTGACAGAGTCCCTGGGCCAGGCCCATCTCCTGCTGAGAAGCCCTCCAGCCCTGCTCTGGCCCCAGCCCACATTCCTGCTTTTTTGGCTAATTCCACTTGATTGGGTTCCAGAGAGGTCCGGAAGCCACCGCTGCGGATGGCAGAGACCCCTGATGTCCTTGGAAGGATTAGCTCAGCGACCCACTGACTCAGTGCAATTAAGAGCATTTGCCCAGACTGTGAGCTCTCCTGCCCTGAGTGGACCCTAAAGTCAGCTGAGGGCACTGCTGGCTGAAGACCCAGGGGGATTTGGCTGTGTCTTGGGGTCTGGCTTGTTCCCAGGACAAGGGCCCAGGCTAGTGGTCCTGTCTCCTTGTTTCTTGTGGTTTCTTTTTCTCCTCTCTGTCCTGGTTCACATCGGTGTGAAAGACCCCATTAGTTTTCCTATGCCTTTTAACTTGGTATAATAAGAGGCCCACCTTCCTCTCCCTTTAAGGGTGCCATTCCTATAAGCATGTGCCTGACAGGGTGGTCCAGATTGCAGTAAGCGAGAGATGGAAATACTTAATTTAGATCAGAAATCCCTTTTCATACTACTTTCTTTTTTTTTCTTTTTTCTTTTTTTGGGACAGGGCCTCACTCTGTCACCCAGGCTAGAGTGCCATGGTGTGATCATCCCTCACTGGGCCTCTAACTCCTTGGCTCAAGTGATCCTTAGCCTCCCAAGTAGCTGGGACTGCAGGCACACTCTATACCACATCTGGCCAATTATTTTGTTTTTCTAGAAATGAGGTCTTGCTATGTTGCCCAGGCTAGCTTGAACTCCTGGGCTCAACTGATCCACCAGCCTCCAAAAGTGCTGGGATTATGGGTGTGAGTTACCTCCTTCAGCCTCAACCTTAGCCTCAGCCTACATTTTAAATTGTGTTGTAAGTGAGATTAAATTCAAATATTATAAAATTCACCATTTTCAAGAGAACACTTTAATGGCATTTAGACATTCACCATATTGTGACACAATCATCTCAGTCTAGTTCCAGAAAATTTTCACCACCTAAGCAACCCATTTTATAGTTTTTTGTTGTTGTTTTTAAGAGTGGTTTTTATTAAGGAATAGTTTATCTAAAATAAAATGCATACGTTTTAGTGTACAGTTCACCAAAATTTGAAAATGTACACACCCATGGGACAACCCCTCCCCAAATTAAGATATGGAACATTTGCATCATTCTAGAAAGTTTCCTCATGTTCTTCCCAGCCAATATGCACCCTCCACACAGAGGCAACTTACATTCTGATTTGTGGCGTTATAAATCAGTTTTACCCATTCTAGAAATTCATTGACAAGGAACTATACATATAGCACCAAACAGCCTGGTTTTAACTTTCCTAGTTATATCCGTGAGCTTCTGGCTTCACTCAATGCTGTCATTCCTAGGACTCAGAAAGTCTTTCCCAAGGATGATTCCAGAGTTCTTTTAGTTGCCTGCACTCTAAATCCAGCTGAACCTACCTTGTAAGAGAATCTCATTTTGTATGAGTGGGAGATTTAGCAGAAATTCATTATGTTTGCTTTAGGAGTTATAATAATTTGTGAGAAGAAAAGAAAGGAATTGATTTTATGATAATCTAGCTGTTTTTTTCCTAGAAAAATAGCTAAAATGTGCCTCCTTTTTTCTTTTTCTCCCCCCCCCCTTTTTTTTTAAAGGGACAGGGTCTCGCTCTGTCACCCAGGCTGTTGTGAACATAGCTCACTATAGCTGCAAACTCCTGGGCTCAAGCAGTCTTCCCACCTCAGCCTGCCTGTGGGTGTGAGCTATCATGCCCAGCCCTGTTTTTCCTGTATTTTTAAATGGAGGAAAAACATCTCTTGCCCATGCTATATACCACATTCCATGTGTAGTGGGTTTGAATTGTGGCCCACCCAAAACATACGTCTCCATGGTCTGACCCCTGGTATCTGTGACCTTGACCTTCTTTGAAAATAGGGTCATTGCAGATGTAATAAGTGATGGACATCAAGATGAGATTATCCTGGCTTACCCAGATGGGCCTTAAATCCAACAACAAGTTTCCTTACAAGAGACAGAAAGGGGGAAGTTCATTTTAAGACAGAGGCAGAGATTGGAGTGATGCGGCCACAAGCCAAGGAACACCTGAGCCACCAGGAGGTAGAAAAGGCAGGAAGGAGCCTCCCCTAGAGCCTCGGGAAGGAGGGTGACCCTGCTGACTTCTGACCTGCAGAACTGAGAGAGACTAAACTCATGATGTTTTATGCCACGCAGTGTATGGCACTCTGTTATGGCCACCGTGGGTAAAAGCCAACTACACTGGAAGTAGCTTGTGCACCACCCATTGGAGGTATGACCTCAACTAATGATGGAGCCCCCAATCCAGGATCTGCCTCACAGAAGTGAGGAGTTCTAGGTTCCTCCCACTTCCTCCTACTTCCTGTGCTGAGATCGGCCCCTTTGATTAATCAGGGCATTTTAAACACAGGCTACATCACCAAGTGAACTCTAATGCCACATGCAGGTTATGAAGAGATGCTGGCTACTTTGTCCATTTTTCTCATCCCAGAGATCTAACTAAAACATATGTCCCAATTAAGTGTTTCTTCCACCTACACGTTTCCTATCAGCTCTAGGCCCCTATGAAGTATTTTATTGCTTTAGGAAATATTTTGCCTTTTTACTTTTACTAGAACATAAAATGTGCTTGTTGCCAAAAGTAGTATGTTTGATTAAAAGAGAGGGTGTCTCCCTGGTGTCTTTACAGCAGTTTGGTGTGGATCCTTCCTGATTTGTGTACATGCCTGTACATACACACCCAAAGAACCGTCATTCATTTAGCCAAAAGATACTTATTGGTGCTTTACATGTACAAAGAAAAATTAGAAAGATGCCTGCCATGGTGGCATTAATCTTCCAGTGCTGTGGTCCCTACCCTCTGGACTGTAGACCATGGCCTGTTAGAAATGGCCACCCAGCAGGAAATGAGCAGCAGAGAAAGAAACTTCATCTTTATTAATAGCCACTTCCCATCACACTCATTACCGCCTGAGCTCCACCTCCTGTCAGATCAGAGGCAACTTTAGATTCTCATAGGAGCAGGAATCCTACTGTAAACTGGGAGTGCAAGGGGTCTAGATTGTGCACTGTCCAATGCCTGATGATCTCAGGTGGAGCTGTAATGTGCTTGAATCATCCTGAAGTCATCCCTCCCCTACCCCTGGTCCAGTGAAAAATTGTCTTCCATGATATGAGTTCCCGGTGCCGAAAATGTTGGGGACCACTGCTCTAGTGAGGGGAGTTAGAAAATAGATAATAAACATAATAAATAAGTTATATAGTAGATTAGAAGGTAATAAGTCCTACAAAAAAGGAAAAAATAAGAGAAGGCTAGGAGGATGAGGAGAATGAGGGGTTAGGGCAGGGATTGTAGATTTAAATATGTTCTACTGAGAAGGTGATGTCATGGTGGTATCCAGGACAAGTGTTCCAGGCAGAGAGAACAGCCAGTGAACAGCCCCTGAGGCAAGAGTACCTGGGGAGACAGGAGCCTTAGGGGTTTTGGAGCAGAGGAATAAATCCTCTGCTTTTTGTTTGCTAAGGCAGGGGCTGAACAGGGTTATGGGGGCCACATCATCCGTCCAGTCAATGATGGGGCTCACCTGGGCAGCACAGTGGAGTTGAGGAGAATTGATCAAATTCTGGAAGCTCCTAAAAGGTCAAGGCAACATGACCACACTTCAGATGTAGTAGGGACTTTCAGCATTAGCACAAACCCATGACTTATGCCTAGTTTTAAAATTTCCATGCAATGGAAGTATCATCTACAAATGGTATGGTCTTATCAGGAATCAGCAAACTATAGCCTGAGACTCTCTCACTATGTTGCCTGGACTAAAGTGCAGTGGTGTTATCATAACTCACTGGAATTTCAAACTACTAGGCTTGAGCAATCCTCCTGCCTCAGCCTCCAGAGTAGCTGGGACTGTAGATGCACACCACCATGCCCAAGTAATTTTTCTTATTTTTTTTTTGTAGAAAAGGGGTCTCTTTATGTCACTCAGGCTTGTCTTGAACTCCTGGGCTCAAGTGATCCTTCTGCCTCAACCTCCCAAAGTGCTGGGGTTATAGACATGAGCCACCATGTTCAGCCTGTTTTTGTAAATAAAGTTTTATTGCCACAGGGCCGCATTCAGTCACTTACATATTATCTATGGCTGCTTTTACATTACCACGGCAAGTTGAATCACTGTGAATGTCCTGTATTAAGCCTCCTTCTGCTACAGGGCCTCAGTGGTTTCTGTTTCCTGCCTTGCTCCCTGGCTGATACACTTCTTTATGATACATAATAAATTGATACATCCAATTGTAGCCTTATCAAAGGATGCGTGTGGTATCCCCCCAAGATATCTGTGTTCTAATCTTTGGAACCTGCGAATGTTACCTCACATGGCAAAAGGGACTTTACAGATGTGATTACATTAAGAATAATGTGGAGATTATTCTGGATTATTGGATGAGTCCTAAATATAATCACAAGGGTCCTTATAAAAGGGAAGCAGAGAGAAATTTGACAAAGAAGTAGATGTGATGACAGAAGTAAGAGGGTTGGAACATGAAGGGGTCATGAACAAAGGAATGCAGGTGTCATACAGATACTTGGAAAGGCAAGGAGACAGATGCAGGGGTGTCCAACCTTTAGCATGATGGGCTGCATGCAAATTATTTGAGGACTATTTTGCTTATCTGTGGTGTCAGATATCTCAAAAAGTATGCATGAGCCTTTTTATTTTGTTCATCAAACACTTTTGTCAGTGTTTGTGTATCTACTATGTGGCCAAGGCAGCTCTTTTTTTTTTTTTTTTCTGAGACAGGGTCTCACTCTGTTGCCCTGGGTAGAGTGCTGTGGCATCATAGCTCAAAGCAACTTTAAACTCTTGGGCTCAAGTGATCATCATGCCTCAGCTTCTTGAGTAGCTGGGACCACAGGTATGCACCACAATGCCCAACTAGTTTTTCCTTTTCTTTCTTTCTTTTTTTTTTTTAGTGGTAACAGAGTCTCTCTTTGCTTAGACTCATCTCCAACACCTGAGCTGGGGCAATCCACTGGTCTCAGCCTCCCGGAGTGCTAGGACTATAGGCACTATCCACCGCGCTGGGCTTTAAACAACTCTTACTCTTCCAATGTGTGGCAGAAAAGAGAAAAGGTTGGAGTCCCCTGAAGGAAGCAGGCCTGCTGACACCTGGATGTTAGCCCAGTGACACAGACTTTGGACGTCTGGTCTCCAGAACTGTGACAGATAGAATTTTGTGTTGTTTCAAGCCACCAAGTTGATGGTAATTTTTTTTACCGCAGTAGTTGGAAACCAACATTGCTATCCTTTGCTCTTTGTGCCAGCCTGATGTCTCGTGGTGTGACGGTCTGGCTCCTGCTGCACTGTAAGTTGTCCCCAAGGTTGCCTTGTGTGACTATTAAAAGCATTCCGTCACAGCATGGCATGAGAGTGTTCATTAACTGCATTTGTCTCTTTCCTTCTTTATGATTGATTAAAAATGACTCATGTGTGTTCCCGCTGCAAAGGAGCCCGGGGGATCATCTGAATGGCCCCATAACCCCACCCCGCAAGCACAGCAAGGCAGCTGTGGCCAAGTCACAGCCAGAGCCCCCTCCTCCTCTACACCATGTTTCCTCGATGACCAAGCCTGGGACCGTTCCCAAAAGGATCCGGGAAGCAGCTCACTCAGCAGATGTTTGGTGATTTCAGAAAACAAAAGGGTTGGTAGGTCACGTCCATCAGCTCCCTGAAGAGTCCCCTCGGACCATGCCTGCTGTGTTGCCTGGCCCAGCCAACATCATGACGACATGGGCTTTCCATCTTCATTGTCCTTTTAATCACTTCCGCAGCAGGTTAGCTCAACATACGAACCACACAAATATTTTCCTGTCAGCATCAAATTTTCCCCCTGGGGAGCTGGAGGCCTAGTTGTGGTCTCTCTGCTTCTGGCCTCGGGTCCAGAGCTGACCTTGGATGTAAGCAGTTGCATCAGCCTCAGCTGCAGTGAGAGGCCTCGGGGACAGGAGGCTGTTAGGATCGTCACCCTAACAAGGCAGAATTATGGACTTCCAGTGGGGGCTGGGCACTTGCTAAGCCAAAGCGCACTTGCAATCACGAAGCCAAATCAGATGGGTTCCTGCCTGCAATCCTAGCATTTTGGGAGGACGAGGTGGGAGGATCACTTGAGGCCAGGAGTTTGAGACCAGCTGGAATAACATAGTGAGACTCTATCTCTCAGAAAAACTTTTTTTTTTTAAAGATAGCGTCTCATTCTGTCACCCTGGGATAGAGTGCTGTAGAGTCATAGCTCACAGCAACCTCAAACTCTTGGGCTTAAATAATCTTCTTTTCTCAGCCTCTTGAGTAGCTGGAACTATAGGTGCCCACCACAATGCCCAGCTAGTTTTTCTCCTTTTAGTAGAGATGGGGTCTTACTCTTGCTCAGGCTGGTCTGGAATTCCTGAGCTCAGGTGATCCACCTGCCTCAGCCTCCTGGAGTGCTAGGATTATAGGCATAGGCCACTGCGCTGAGCCAAAAAATCTTTTTAATTAGCCAGGTGTGGTGGTGTGTACCTGTTAGTACCAGCTACTTGGGAAGTTGAGGCAGGAGGATTGCTTGAGTCTATGACTTCAAAGTTACAGTAGGCTATGATTGTGCCACTGCACTCAAGTCTGGGTGACAAAGAGAGAGAGACCCATCTCTTAAAAAAAAAAAAAGGAATGATGAAGACATTTGAAGCAAAATGATTTGTGAAATTTATGTCCCTTGACTCGAGAGATAAATGTAGTTTGTCCTTTTGAAACTCCTATGATCTAATTGCTAGAGGGAGGCACAATAGTGAGATGTTATTAGAGACGGGGGCGGGGAAGGAAGGCTACAGTCATCATCTCAATGCTGAGAGAATTCTGGTTTTCACGAGCAGGATCTTTCTTGTAATCCTTCCTTTGCCCCACTGGATGGTAGCTTCAGGTAGCTGAAGACCCTCTTTCCAACTTAGGTCATATTCACTAATTCTGGGTTAGGGACAAGGGAATAGGACCTGGCCATACGGGGCTGTCCAGAAGGTATCTGGCCACTACTAATATTTTTCATAGTATATGGCTGGATACTTTCCAGGCAGTCATTTTTATGGGACAAAATTCAACCCACTACAGAAGCCAAGTTCTCTGCCTTCAGCTGCCACCACCCTGTAGAACTCCCATAGTTACAGGCCTGCCAACTGTCTCTCATCACACCAGGAAGGAACTGGCCCCACAGCCAGTCCCCAGTGTAGAGTGTCATGTGTGGACCCCAGGGCGGGACAGGAGTCTGTGAACCACGCTCAAGAGAATATCACCCTTGCAGCTGGCAGAACTGGGTTCTGATCCTGGCTGTGTTACCAGGCGGCAAGTGTCTTTGGCCAAGCCTCCTCATCCTTGCCTGAGGTAGCTATGAGAAAAGAAGAAAAATGCCCCAACATGATTCATGCTAGTAAGTGTCCTTACTCTGTTAATATGATCAATACTGACAGTGTTGTCCACATCAGAGAATTTGGGCCCTTTTCTGGGGTCGGCAGGGCCACTGTTTCATCTGCCCTCACTCCACAACCATGTCTGATAAGCAGTGAAAAATGAACTTCACAAACACACTGCCGATAGGTGATACGTAAGCCGACCCCATGGACAAGGTCCTTAAGGACTGAGACATGGGTCCATTCGGTTTTTTGATGAATTAATTAATTAATTAATTAATTTTGACCTAGAGTCCCACTCTGTCACCCTGGGTAGAGGGCCATGGCATCATAGCTCAAACTAGCCTCAGATTCCTGGGCTCCTCAGTCTCCCAAGTAGTGCCTACCCAGCTAGTTTTTCTATTTTTAGTAGAGATGGAGTCTTGCTCTTGCTCAGGCTAGTCTTGAATGCCTAAGTTCAAAGCAATCCACCTGCCTTGTCCTCCCAGAATGTTAGGATTACAGGCATGAGCCACCACACCTGACCTTTATTTTATTTTTAAAATATTTTTTTAGAGACGCATTCTCCCTCTATCACCCCAGGCTGGAATGCAGTGCCACAATCATAGCTCATTGCAGCCTCAAGCTCCTGGTCTCAAGTGATCCTCCCACCTCAGCTTCCCCAGTAGCTGGGACTACAGGCATATATCACCATACCTGGCTAATTAAAAAAAAAATTATTTTTTTTTTTTGAGACAGAGCCTCAAGCTGTCACCCTGGGTAGAGTGCCATGGCATCTTAGCTCACAGAAACCTCCAACTTCTTGGCTTAAGTGATCCTCTTGCCTCAGCCTCCCAAGTAGCTGGGACTACAGGTGCCTGCCACAACGCCCGGCTTTTTTTTTTTGGTTGCAGCCGTCATTGTTTTTTGGCAGGCCCCAGGCTGGATTCGAACCTGCCAGCTGAGGTGTATGTTGCTGGCGCTTTAGCCACTTGAGCCACAGGTGCCGAGCCATTAAGATTTTTTTTTTTTTTTTTTTGCAGAGATAGGATCTTACTCTGTTGCCCAGGCTGGCCTTGAACTCCTGGCCTCAAGTAATCCTCCTGCCTCGGCCTCCTAAGCCACTGGGATTGCAGGTGTGAGCCACCATGCCCATGCAGTCTCAATTTTAAAAGTCAGAGAAAAATTGAAAAGGCACCAACAGAGACCAAGGAGCAACTCTGGTAATATGGGAGAAAATGCAAGAGAGTATTCAGGCCTGGTGGTCAATTGATGGAAGCAGATCAAGGAAAAAGAGAGTTGTGTGTCCAGTGCTCCTGATAAATCAAATAAAACCAGCATGCAAATGGGCCATTCAATTTAGGAACTTATCTATCATTGATGGCATTGATGAAATCAGACTCAGAGGAGGGATGGGAGTGAGACAAAAGCCTGATTGAAAAGGCATTAAATTAAAGAGAAATTGGAGGGCTGTGCCTAAAGGAGTAGAGCACCGGCCCCATATGCCAGAGGTAGTGGGTTCAAACCTAGCCCCAGCCAAAAAAAAAAAAAGAGAGAGAAATTGGAGACATCAAGTCCATTACCAGAAAAATAAGACAGATCCATGAAAAAACAAACCAAACCAAAAAGTACTACTTTGGCTGGGCACAGTGGCTCACGCCTGTAATCTCAGCGCTTTGGGAGTCCAAGCTACTTCAGAGGCTGATGGAGGAGAACCACTTGAGCGCTTGGGAGTAGGAGGCTGGAGCCCAGGAGTTTGAGGCTGCAGTGAGCTATGATCATGTCAGTGCAGTCCAGCCTGGGCAACAGAGTGAGACTCTGTCTCTAAACAAAATGAAACAAAACAACACAACACCATGCTGAGTGAGAGAAGCTAATCACAAAAGCTCACATATTGCATTATACCATTTATATGAAATGTCCAGAACAGGCGAATCCATAGGGACTGAAAACAGATTAGTGGTTGCCAGGGGTGAGGGAAGGGGAATGGGGTGACTGCTAATGGGAATGGGTTTCCTTTTGGGGTAATGGAATGTTCTGGAACTAGACAGAATGGTTGCACAACCTTATGAATGTACTAAATGCCACCCAATTGTACATTTTAACATGGTTAAAATGCTCACAAATTTTTTTTCCCTACACAGATGGAAAAAACAAAAAAACCCATTGCAGTCTTAAGGCTCTGCCCTGGTGAGGAATCTTTGCTAGGACAAAATTTCCATTCTTCAGGGGACAGGCCCCACCTCGATAATTCCCTCTTATCTTTTTAAGCATGAGCAGAACACCTTGGCATGTGAGTCATACTCTATTTAAAGGCTCCTTCCGTGCTCAAAGCAAACAAAAGTCACATCTCCCTCTGTGTGATATACGTGCGATGACAGCTACATTCCGGCCATCCCTGGGCACCCAGCCCAGGGGACATTATCTCTCAGCAGTTCATACATACAACTACTCCTCGTTCCTAAGACCACCCAAATGTGGGGTATCCCCCTTCTGAGGGCTCATTTGTTGGCATCCATTGGCATGATCCCCAAGGGGGTGGCAGGGACCCATGTCACCATCACAGTGAATAGCTACATGAAGTGTCCTGTCTGATTATATGACATTCTCACAGCATTTTGCACCATCATGCCTATTGCACAGGTGAGGTTGGGGTGGTGCCAGGACCCCCATCCCTGGGACCACACAAGGTCGGCCCTACATCTCTGGCTCAGGGTCAGTTCACACCTTCTCCCTGGCCGCCCACCTCCTGTCTTCTGGGAACAGCAGGAGAGGGCTGCTGGCCAGCAGCTCCACCTGTGCCTGAGGACCAGCCTTCTGGAGGGAGAGTGAGAAGTGACTGACAGTGAGGATAGGGCCTCATTTGGGGAGGGATGAGAATGTTCTAGAACTAGAACTAGATAATTGCACAACTCTGTAAATATACTAAAAACCATTGAATTGGACACTGTTAATGGGTGAGGTTTGTGGTATGTAAATTGTAGCTCAACAGAGGTATATATAAAAAAGCAATAAAGTTGTAAAACAAAAGAAAAGAGTGAGCAGGAAAGGCAGGGGATGGGTGCTCTGCCTGTATGAGCCAAAGCCCTTTGGAGACATGGCAGGTGGGAAGCCTATGGCTGAAGAGGTGGAAGTGGACCAGCTAGGGTGATCAGGTGGTTGAAGGCCATGTTCCGGGGTGGGATGGCAGCCTGGGGAGCTGGGATGGCAAGGGAGCCTCAGAGGGTTTGTACCAATAAATGATGAAATGGCTCCTCCTGTAAAATGTTCTCTCCAAGCCTCGTCCCACCCCATTTCTGTGTCCTGCCTGGCCCCTGCATCCCTAAGCACTTTGTGGAGCAACAGCTAGATCCTGGGCTCAGGACTGGCCTTACATTCCCAGGCTCTGGGCCATCCCTGCCACCAGGCCCTGTGAGGTGAGCCCTGCTGGCAAAGGTTCTAGAGCTGATCTTCCAAAACATCATGAAATACTGAGACTGGGCGAGCCTCGAGTGCTCGGTTCGCTGGCCTAGCAGGCGTTGTCCATAGGTGCTTGGTGAGGGGAGGAAAGAAGGGAAGGAAATGTCTCTGCATATCTCACCTGCCGGCTGTTTGCCCCTGTTCACTTCACTTGGGGCAGGGGGCATATCCCTGTCTGCCTTATCCAGAAGTTGCCTATACCTGTCCCCCTACCCCCAGACTGGGCATGCTGCTGGCCAGGGACAAACATTCCAGACTTTGCTCCAGTAGACCTGGGCCTCCCGCAGGACTGGACAAGCCCTCTCCCCAGCCCCTAGTGTGTGTTGGGAGCTGCTGGCAGTCTGGTGGCTGTTTAGTTTCTTCTTGGCCCAGGTTGTGTCCAGGACATTCCTGGCACTGAGCTGGCAACTGCCCCGGGACAGACGCAGCCGGCAGAGCCGAGGTTGGCCAGGGAAGTCACTGTGGTGCTTTTATTCCTAGCCTGTTTGCCCAAGAAGCAGACCTGCCAAGGTGCCCTGTGAATTGTCTCACCCTCAGTTTGCTCATCTGGGTGCCATCAAAGGCTTTGTCCCTGCTCTAAGCTCATGACAGCCTTGAAGAAGAAATGGTCAGGCCTGGGACACAAACCAAGGGACAGAGGTGCTGGGTGCTAGACCCTAGTGCCCAGAAGTGTCTAAGTTGCACTGAGGGCTTTGGTGCCAGTAAGAAGGGATATAGAGGGCACCTCCACTCTCCTCCCAGAACAGATTCACACATACCCTGCACTGCTCCCTGCCTCCCATGTGTGCTTGCCCTGCACAGTCCTCAGTTGAAGTAGGCAGCTGTAGACAGCCACCAGGTGGGGTGACGAGGGACACAGCCCCCTAAGTGAGCTGGACAGATGCAGACAACCTCCAGGAAAATTGGACAAGAATAGACAGTCCCCAGGTGATGTGGACGGATGTAGATTACCCCTAGGCAAGGTGGACAGGTACAGAGAGTCTCAGGTGAAGTGGAGAGTTGACAGAGACTTGGCTCCCCAGGTGAACTAGACAGGCCCTAGGTGAGAAGGGTGGCCACGCAGCCACCAGGTGAGCTGGGCAGATGCAAATAGCACACGAGAATTCATTGGGAGGCACAGTCATCCACAGATACTACAGGGGACCAGAAAAATAGAAAGGAGATACCAGTTTTGTGATTCTGCCAAGAATGGAGGGCCTCATCCTCAACATAAGAAAATACTGATGGGGCTCATGCCTGTCATCCCAGCACTTTGGGAGGCTAAGGAGGGAGGATCACATGAGGGCAAGAGTTCGAGACCAGCCTGGGCAACATGGCAAGACCCCATCTCTAAAAAAAAAAAAAAAGACAGATAATAATAAGATAGTGAAATGGTAAAATAAAGAGGAAGTGATGCGTTTGGAATGCTCTGTATCACCTTATATGTCTTTTATAGATGGATATTCCAACTTGTCTTTATAGGTACCAATATATAAAGAAACACGTTGACAAACACATTTTATTTATTTATTTTTTATTGTTAAATCATAGCTGTGTACATTAGCGCAATCGCCTGTACCCATTCTAAGATCAAACACATTTTTTTAGTTCAGATTTACATAGGAATTTCCTTGTTAAACTCCTGTTTTTATTTATTTATTTATTCTTTTTTTTTTTGAGACAGAGCCTCAAGCTGTCTCAAGCTGGGTAGAGTGCTGTGGCATCACAGCTCATAGCAACCTCCGACTCATTGGCTCAACTGATTCTCCTGCCTCCGCCTTACATGTAGCTGGGACTACAGGCGCCCGCCACAATGCCCAGCTATTTTTTGGTTGCAGCCATCTTTGTTGTTTGGTGGGCCTGGGCTGGATTCAAACCCACCAGCTCAGGTGTATGTGGCTGGCAACTTAGCTGCTTGAGTCACAGGCGCCGAGCCTAAACTCCTGTTTTCAATAAAGGTTAAGCACCCATAATCTGAAAAATCCTAAATCCAGAAGGGCTTCAAAAGCCAAAACATTTTAAGTGTCAACATGGTGCATTTCAGGGAACACTCACTGGGGCATTTCAGACTTTGGATTTTTGGATTAGAGATAATCTACTGGTGAATATGATACAAGTATTTCAAAATGTGAAGAAAACCCTAAATCTGAAACACTTCTGGTCTCAAGCATTTCAGATAAGGGATACTCTACCTGTATAATGTATTTAATTGCAAATTTGTCTAATTTAATTTTTAGTAATGGCTTTGTTAACCACCACCCCCAATTCCCATAATTCCTGGAAAAGTATCAACCAACTCTTCTGTGTGCCAGTGAGGCAAAGCAGTTAATATCTCTGTGCCCAATGCCCTTGAGCCCTTGAGCTGGGGACCAGGGGGCCAGCAGCTCACACCCCAGCGGACAGACAGGAAGCAGTTGTGCATAGAATAATAAAATCACGTTCCATGTTTTGGAGGCCAGGGAGGGAGTTAAACTAGATGACAGGGGGCATGCTAATATTCTCATTCTCCTGATCATACTATTGCTGAAGGAGGAATCTCTGGCCCTAAGTTGTACAAGATGGTCGAACACACAACCACCGACACTGGACAAATGTGACAGGCCACAGTTTATCACTCACATATACTCTCAACTTGGGGAAGAGGACACCACAGGCCACACAGGGCCACAGGGGGGTTGCACTTGGAAGCAGAATGAACAGGCAGGACCTTGAGAGGCTTTGTAGTAACAAGAGGGTGAGATGGCCTCTGGTTCCCAAGGAAGAATGCAATTGACTTGTTTGAAAAATTTCTCAACTGGTAGGGAAGTGAAATCTTAGGTTGAGGGCTGTGTGGGATGCAGCTGGTTGGCTGCTGTGGGAACCAGGTGGGTGAGGAGCATCTTCTCCCACAGGTTGGGGGGCATATCTGGCAAGAGCAGGGGGACTCATGGTTAGGATTTAGAGGCTCTCAGAAACATTGTCAAGCTACCCCTTGCAATTTTAGGCCTTATCATTCAGGGAGGAAGGCTCTGTTGAGCTAACCCTGAAGGTGGAGGGGAGGGTAGCCAGGGTAAAGCTTCTCGAGCAGAGAGGATGCCTTCCACCTTAGTGAGATGGTGGCAGTGGGTCGGGGTCCATGCAACTGTGGAGGCCAGTGTGACCAGAGCCTGCTGGATGAGGGAACAAGTGGAAGGCAGAAGGCTGGCCCATAGGCTGAGGTGGAGATGAGTTTACATAGGAGTAAGGGTTGGTCTGCAGCTGCTGGGCAGGGCAAATGCCAATTATACTAGATGCTGCAGCTAAGCACTTATTTCGTGTTCCTCCAGGTCAGTTTTGCAGCCTGCTTAGGGATGGTTTGGACTGAGCTTGGAGGCTGCCCCTTCAAGCAAGGGCAACATCAAGCTGCCCTTGTTAAACTACCCCTCTCACTCTGGCCCCTGCATGCAGGTGTGCATGCGCACCCCCATACCCCGTCATCTGCTTCATCCACTCTGGGCTGTGTGCTTAGTGGTACCAGGTCCTGGGGTCCTCCCTGCCCAGCCCAGGTCTCAGTGCTACTTGTATGGTCAGAGCTTGGTCCAAAGCCTATGGGCACCCAGGGGCGCCCAGAGGACCCACATACCTGGGAGCAAGGGAAACTTCTTTCTAGTCTCAGAATTGGCTGATGAAGGAGGCTGGTAGAAGAAAGTCAGAGTTTAAGCAAAAGCAGGCAGTGGGTTTGAGACAAGGTGTCCAAGGAACTAGGCTGAGGTCAGGGCCATCAAAGCCAGAGTTTGGACTTGGCCTCAATGACAGCCCTGAGGATTAGGAGGGTAGCCAGTAGCTCTGTGAGTGTGTGTGTGGAGAGGTAGGACACCGAAGGGGGGCTCCTGCCACAGGGACCTAGGGCAGCAGGACCATCGCTGAGGTGGAGACACACAGAGGGGAGAAAGAAAGGGGGTGCTACCCACCTTGCCTGCATGCTGGGGCGGAAGGGGGGCCCTGAGACCCAGAGTGGGACGGGAGAGGCCTGTCTAGCGAGGATGGGGAAAGGGGAGAGGTGAGGACGAGACAGTCTGGGGTTGGAGCAGCTGCGGGTCTGGAAGGTCTCATCACTAACTAGACTCAGTTTCCCCAAAGGGTTCTCTGGTCCTTGGGCTACGGGCACTGCCCTGGGTACCAGGTGCAGGCCAGAGCCGGGGCGGGGCTGGGCGGGGCGTGACGGAGGTGCAGATGCTCAGAGGACCCCAGGGACTAGGCGGGCCGGGAAGGGGACCGTGCGGGGGCGGCCCGGCAGGGAGGATGGGAAGGGAGGGGGAGACCGGACCGGGGAAGGGTAAGAGGTGCGGAAGGGATGGGCGGCCGGAATGCGTGGGTAGAGCTCGGAGCGGGGGTGGGAGGGGTCGGACTTGGGCGCCAAGGGTCTGGGCAGAGGGTGGGGGCGGGGAGGGGGCGGGGTGTGGGCGGAACCGGCGTCCAGGGAGGGCGTGTCCAGGAGGGGTGGCGGGCGGGGCGGGTCCGGGGCCCGGGGCTGCCCGAAACTGGCCCGGCGCGGAGCTGGGCGCATGGCGCCGGGTGCACGGCTCTGGGGCTGCGAACAAAGGACCCCCGGGGGTGGCGGCGCGGGGAAGTCCGCCCTCCGACCCTGCGGCCAGGGCCTGGCCCCTTCCCCGGGTGCAACGACCCCACGGAGCCTGAAAATGAAGGGCGACCTACTCGGGCTGTTGGTCCGGTCCCTGCTCTTACTGCTATCGCCACTGTCGCTAAGGGACGGCGTGCGCGCCGCACAGCCCCAGGCCCCGTGAGTACCCCCGGGCGGCAGAGGAAGCTGGTCGCCTTCTGGGGTGGGGGTCAGAGGGACTGGCTCAGAGAGTGGCCGCGACCTGTCCAAGGCCACACAGCCCTCGCGCTGTGCGGGACGTGGAGTCCTGTTGCCTGGGGAAGGGGCACCCTGAGGCTTCCGAAGTGGCCGGGTGAAGGTGCAGGAGCTCCCACAGCTAAAGGCTGCGAGGCCAGACACGCCCCTCCCTCTTCAATCCCCTTGTGTCCTGGGGCTGTCAACTTGGGTGGCGATTTCCAATTGTCCAAAGCATGAAGGTAAGAGGCGCGTGTCTTGGCTGAGAGATGGGAGGAGTGTCCCGCCTTGCCCGGTTTCCCTTGGGTGGGCGTGGTGAGGGGGGAGGAAGTGTTTGTTTTGCTTACACATTTTTCTGGAGGTTTGCTTACAGAGCTCTGGTGGGTGGAAACAGGGAGGAGACGAATTCACTACTGCTCGGGAGAATGTCCCATTAGTTAGCTTCCCAGGGCATATTTCCAGACCTGCTAAGTTCGAGTAAGTCCCGCAGGGCTGTGGGTTTAGGGGGGCAGCCCTAGGCGCACGACCCCAGTCTTACAGTCCAGCTGGGCATTCAGGAGGTGTGTCTTGTTCAAGTAGCCTTCTTTAGGAATTTCCAGAAAACAGGTAAACAGTGAGCCGAGGTGGGCGTCATTATTTCCAACTGCTGTTTCCTCCTTTCTGGTCACAGTTTGAAAAACAAGACAACTTACTGTCTTCTGAGCACTGCGTTTTCCTCCATCTCAGCTTTGTGAGGCTATGCAAATTTTTGTCTTGAAGGTTCTTTCAAAACTGCTGTCTCTTAGAAGATTTTTTATCTGCCTGAGGTTGTTGGGCCGTGTCTGAAGGCATTTTGGGTTGTCACAACTAGAGGGCAGCAGTGCTATTGGAATGTCTCTCTTAATTTGGTTATATCAGGTTCTCTGGGCAGTTGGATGAAGATGCTAAGCCAGATTTTGGGTTAGGACTTCAAAAGGTGACCAAAGAAAATGAGCGTGTAGATTGTGTATTCCTTAGATACTCTTCCACACTCATCACTTGCTATTTGTGATGGCTGCCTAAGCTCTGGGGGTTAGATAGAGAGTATGTCCTTTTTAAGGGAGACCATATTTCTGTGTTAGAGCAGGACAGGGCACCTGTGAACCCAGGGTCATTACATGCCCTGGTCAGTTCTGGAGTTAGATAATACACAACATGTGCCTTGAGTCTTGTAAGCTCCAGTTGGTTCTGGAGTTGAACAGTATATGGATGATCCCAGGGGACTGAACTCTGGTTGTTCAAACTGAATGGAGCACAATGTAATCCCAGGGTCAGTGCTTGCTATAGCCACTGCTATAGCCCGGCAGCACAACAATACAAACCCATTGTGTCTTTCAAAATGCAAACATTTTAACGATATTTTCATGAAGATCAATTTATTAGTGATTTCTTTTATGGATCCTACTTTTGGTTTCCAATCAAAGCAATTTTTGCCTAACTTAAATGCACAAAGACTTTCCCCTATATTTTCTTCTAGTACTTCTACAGTTTTACATTTAATTCTGTGACCCACTTTGAGTTAATCTGAATGTATGGTGTGAGGTAAGGGTCTAAATTTATTTTTTTGCATGTGGATGGTGGGTTGTCCCACATTTGGTTTTGAGGAAATGGAAATCTCACTTAATCTCATTGCCCTTTCCAGTTTTTCTTTTTACCCTATTTTTTTTTTTCTGGTTTCGGTTTCTGTTTTTCTGCATGGTTGGAGTTGTGGTGTTTTTTGTTGATGTTGTTTTGTTTGTTTTTTTGCAGATGCTATTGCCATTTGTCAGCTCACTGTAAACATTTTATGAGGCTATAGAGCCTTTGTGATTTCCCTTGGAAGTCTGCAGGAGGCAGGACCTCAAGTGGGGAGGACCTAGGGCTATCAAGTCCCATGCTATAACGGGGTGTCAGGACATCTCCTGCGTGGCTGTGATCTGGTGCATGTTCTTCATCCTTACAAAGTATCAGCTTTCTATTAGGAAAATGAGATAACAAGACTTCCCTTTGAGAGATGTCTTCACAAACAATCAAAGGATTTTCTGAAAAAGAGGATTGTTTTGATTTCATTGTTTCCAGAGCTTTTTTAGGGGATGGAGTCCCACTCTATTGTGTTGGCTAGAGTACACGGATACCATTGTAGCTCACTGCAACCTCAAACTCCTGGGCTCAAGCCATCCTCCTGCCTCAATCTCTGAGCTGGGACTACAGGCGTGCATCAACCATGCCTGGCTAACTTTTCTATTTTTTGTAGAAACAGCGTCTTGCTTTTGCTCAGGCTGTTCTTGAACTCCTGAGCTTAAGCAATCAATCCTCCCAAGTGCTAGAATTATAGCCATGAGCCTCCACAAGCAGCCTCAGAGTTTGTTCTTAAAGTGAATGTTGCAGTGAAACCCCTTGCTTCTTTCCATTGGACTGTGGAGCCTGACTGGCTGAGTTAGAATTCTGGTCTCTCAGTGATTTGGTCTTGAATTGACTTCTCCAGGGCATGTTCTGATCCTATAGATGGGTCTAATGTTAGTACTTCTCATCAAGTAAGATCCTGCTGGCTAGATGGATTACAGAGAAGAGTATTTCAGACAGTGGGTATGTCATGTGCAAAGGTCCTGGGGCAGAAGGAAGTAGCTGAGAAAAGAGACTGGAGGCCAGAGTAAGGGTATGCATGTAATGATGGGTAAGTCCAGTGAGGCCAGATCCTTACCCAGCATAGGGACCTTAGAGGTGAATAAGCTAATCTCAGCTTCTCTCTCCTTTACCTGCAGGGGCTATTTGATTGCTGCTCCCTCTGTTTTCCACTCAGGAGTGGAGGAAGTCATCAGTGTGACCATCTTTAATTCCCCAAGGGAAGTCATGGTCCAGGCTCAGCTGGTGGTCCAGGGTGAGGCGGTGGTGCAGAGCCAGGGAGCCATCCTTGGTAGGTCTCTTGGATGTCTGAGCAAGGCTTCCTTTCCCATTGCAAAGTGGACCACTGCGTTTTCCTCCAGTGTTTCCTCAGTTCCTCCAGCTGAGGTGGAGGAACTTTGCCCTTTAGGGCTGGGGCAGTGTGGGCTTTGATTGGTTTCCTTTTTGCCTCATATCCCTGGAGGGAGGACAGATTGTATTCTCCCTATTTTACAGACGGAAAGAGTAAGGCCCAGGAAGGGCAGCCACCTGCCCAGTCTTGCAAACCAGAATACATTGTTTCTTGGCAGCCCTAATTCTGTGGGCACAGATCTGGACAGAGTTGGGGCTCCCTTCCGTGCCAGCTTTGGTTGGAGGTGGAATAGGGGACCTAGCAGGATGTCATGACAGTTCACACCTTTTGTTGGGTTTGTAGACCCCTGTGTCATCACCCTAGACCTGGGCTCACAGGTCTTTCACCGAGTGGAGCTCAGACCGTCAACCAGTTTCTCCACCTTTCTCCTTGGTCAAGTGTGGATAACAATAGCGTCAGCAATAGTGTCCTGGGCAAAGGTGGTGAGTGCAGAGACCTGCCTTAGAGGACTGGAGTCTCTCTGGGCCTCATTCCTCATACAGAGCCTCCTGCAGCCAAGGAGATACAGAGAGATGATGTCAGGGACTCTAAGGCCAGCAAGTCAGCACCTGTCCTCTGGCGACATGGGGAGTTATGGCTAGAGGAGGTAGGATTGTGGAAAATTAAAAAAAAAAAAAAAAGGATTATCTAGAAGGAGTCCTTTCTAGTATCTTTTAGAAGTCCTTCTACTCCTAGAAGAAGTGGACAGTCCTGATTTGGTCCTGATTTAGCTAACTAAAACCCAACTCATGTTGGCTTCAGTAACAGAGTTTATGGTCTCTCAAAACTAGGAAAAAAAGTTCACTGGCATTGTTGGTCAGCTTCTTGCCCTAGGCATTTGTATCTCTCCCAAAGATCAGAGGGAGTGCCAGTTTCTCAGGACCACTGGGTAAAATCCCAGGATTTCCTCTGATTGGCCCATCTTGGGTCATGTGCTCAACCCTCAGCCAATCACTGTTATCAGAAGGGAAGGCTTATATGGATTGCCCAATTTGGGATCATGTGCTCAACCCTGAAATAATCACTCTGATTGGGGGAAAGACCTATGCATATTGGCATAGAGCCCGAGAGAGGTGGGTGGAGACCGTCCAAGCCACATGGACTGGGAGCTGGGCAGGTAGTTCCCCCCAGGAAATTGAGCTCCTATTAGCAGGAGGTGTGAGAATGGATGCTGGGCGGCAAAAACAGTAGATGACTAATTGAGTCCTATAGTCCAGAAAACCCAGGATAGGTGTTGGAACCACAAATGACTCATGTGGGTAGCAGAGAGAGGTGGTAGGAGACCAGTCAGGTCCAATGGGGTGAGGTCCACTAGGGACCTGTGTTTCTTCTTCTTTCTCTCACTTTTCTCCTTGTTCCTCTCCCCTGGTGTTTTCCCTTTACTCTCCTCACAGCTTACTTTGGGCAGGGGCCAGAGATGAAGTAAATTAAATACATAGGCAGGCCAACTTTCTCCTGAATAGCTCAGCTTTGTCCATCCCCTCCAGCCTTCAACTCTTGCCAACTTGGAGGAAACCTCTTGCTATGCCAACCCGAGCCAGGCCAGCATGACCCAGGGTGTATTTGTCTACAGAAAAACTCCTCTGGGTCGAGAAAGTTTTTGTTTGTAAAGCTGCAGGGAGGCAGGAAAAACATAGCTCCTAATTTAATGTTTTTTCATTTTATTTTCATTTTTAGATAAAGGGACAATCAAACTCAAGGTAAGCTGTGAATTTTTAAAATCATAAACCCTACGTTGAAAATAAAGAATTGGATCTGGAATGGAATAAGAGACATTGCATGTGTTGTGAGAAAAATCATTAATCGTGATGTAGGAAATAAATAATGAACTTTAGAAAAGGAGAACGCCACCCATAGTCCCATTCTCTTACTTTTTGTTTTTGGTGTTTCCCATAAATCTTTGTACACATAGGTATTTCCTTCATAGTTTTAATTAAAGGATGCATACCACGATGTTTCCTGCTATTTTCTCTTAACATGTAAATGTACTTCCATGTTTCTAAGTCTTTGTTGTTGTAATTTGCATCTTATAAACAACATCTTATTGTACCTCTTATAGACTAATACAGTAATTTATGCAGTGCCCAAGCCCTGGTACCAGTCTGTGGTCTAGTAGGCCGCACACTAGGAGGTGAGCAATAGGTGAGAAATGAAGCTTGGTCTGTATTTACAGCCACTCCCCATCACTCGCATCACTGCCTGAGCTCCGCCTCCTGTCAGATCAGGGCAGCCTTAGATTCTCATAGGAACGCGGACCCCACTGTAAACTGTGTGTGTGAGGGATCTAGGTTGCCTGCTCCTTATGAGAATAGAATGCCTGATGATCTGAGGTGGAGCCGAGGTGGTGATGCTAGCACTGTGACCATCTGGTTACAAGAAGACAAGCTCAGGGCTCTCACTGATTCTGCTTTATGGCGAGTGGTGTAACTAATACATATAGGTTCTCTCTCTCTCTGTATATATATCATATATATATATATGTATGATATATATTACAATATAATAAAAATAGAAATAAAGTACATGATAAATGTAATGTGCTTGAATCATCCCCAAACCATTACCCCCTCCCCCCAGTCCATGGAAAAATTGTCTTCCATAAAACTATTCCCTGGTGCCAAAAAGGTTGGGGACTGCTGTACCAATTTACTAATCTTTACCTTACATAGGTTAGATCTTTTTTATATTATTTTTAGGGTTCTGATACTGTAATCCAAGAGTTGCCAGCAACTTGGATGCTTTTTTTAGGCCAAACACCCTGAAAGAAGAATGGCTAGGTTAGGATTCAAGCCTGTCATTGGGTCTTGCTTTGTCTTAGAATAGTGGTTCCCGGTCTTTTTGGTACCAGAGACTGGTTTATGGGAGACACTTCTTCCACGGACCTGGGGTGGGGGAGATCGTTTGATAATGAGTCTGCAAGCAACTGATTTCTTATGGTCTCTGGGCAGTCAAACCTCTGCTAATGATGATCTGTATTTGCAGCCACACCCCAGTGCTAGCGTCACCACCTCAGCTCCGCCTCCTGCCAGATTAGTGGTGACATTAGAGTCTCATAAGGAGCACAGCCTAGATCCCCCACATGTGCAGTTTACAGTAGGGTTCCTGCTCCTATGAGAATCTAATGCCACCACTAATCTGACAGGAGGCAGAGCTGAAGTGGTGTTGCAAACAATAGGGATGGCTGTAAATACCAATGAAGCCGTACCAGCTTGCTGGCACTTACCACCTGCTGTGCAGCCCTGTTTCTATCAGGCCACGGACCAGCAGACCAGCACTGGTCTGTGGCCTGCGAGTTGGGACTTAAATCTTAGAAGACACAGCAGTACCTGTTCATGGCACCACCTGCAATATATTAGGGACCAAATTTCCCCACATCCTCTTAGCATTGAATATTGTTATTTTAAAATTATTTCATGTACCAAACTATACTGGGAGTAATTCTTTGATGAGTTTTTAACTAGAGTCCTCAGATTTCAGGGGGTTTGTAAGGCTAGAAATCGCAGGCATGTTTTGGGTAGCAGTTCCTTAAGTCCAGCAGGTGCTCAAAGGTGTCCATGACAAATGGGCTAAATGAGGATCATTCTAAATTATCTTGTGCCCACCCCCAGTGATCAGAATGGAGGCTGAGATGCTCCCCTTCTGTGTTCTTTGTCATTAGCATCTAATGACTCTTCCTGACCTATGTTCGATGATAGAATCCTTTCCATAAGGCAGCAGTTGTCACCTGGGGGTGGTTTTGTCCCCCAAGGAACATTTGGTAATTCTTGGAGGCATTTTGTGGTTGTCACAACTGAAGGAGGGGGGTTGCTTTTGGCCTCTAGTGGTCAGAGGCCAGGGATGCTGCTTAATATCTTAGACTGCACAAGATTCCTCATGGCAAAGAATGTTCCAGCCCCAGCTATCAACAGTTGGGCAACCCTATCAGGGTGTCCAACCTTTTTTTTTTTCTGCCATATATTGGAAAAGTAAGAGTTGTCTTGGGCCACATGTTAAATACACAAACACTAAGTACGGCTGATGAGCATTAAAAAAGGTCCATGTGTACTTTTTGCTGTATCCAATCACAGATAATTGAAGCAGTCCTCAAATAACCTGCATGCGGCCCATGGCTATAGGTTGGAAACGTACATATCAAGACCTGAGAGCTGGCCTTGCTGCCTTTAACTCAGAAAGCAGGGCTGCCCTGAGCAGATATTAAGATTATGTGCCTTCCCTGGCCACATAAGAAGGCACTCTTCATAGTGTAGATGCTGGGAATTTGTATGACAGACCAGTGAAGGGCTGTTTAATTCTGGGAGTGGGGCTGGAGAAATCTTAAGTCTAGAAAGGGACTTAAGATCCTCAGCGCTCAGAATAGTTTAAAGCCTCCCCTACCCCCAGGACAATATCTGGCAATATCTGGAGACATTTGTAGTTGTCACAGTTGGGGAAGGGGCTACTGTAACTGGCACCTAGGGGGTGCAGGTCAGGGGAACTCATCATCATCTTGTGCGCAGGATGACCCCTGTTACAAAGATGATCTGGCCCCAGATGTCATCAGTGCTGAGGTGGAGGAACTCTGCTCTGTGGAACCCTGGTGCGGGCATTGGGTGAAAGCCAAGCTGCTCTTCTGGATACAGAATCCCCCTCCTCACCCCCAGCCCTGCCTGCCCTAGGGACATGACAGTTTTGGGATACATGGTGGCTTGTGCGGGAAGGCCCTGCTCAATTTGAGCCTTAGCTTTCTCATCTGTTCGGTGAGGTGCTGCCTAGATGCCCTTGGTGGCACTTTCTAGGAAGTATACCTGTGACGCTTCCTTTATTCCGATTTTTCATACTTAACCCATTCTTCTGTGTAACAAACGTCTCCTAAGCATCTATTAATTCCTGAACACAAGTTGGACGGCTTTCCTTGTTGGCGGGTAAGAGGGTGCATCAGACAGTAAACACTCAATTACATTAATAGGATCACCTGTGAGAATAGAAAGTATTGGATTTTATTTCAAAATATATCAGAGAAAGGTAGACAGGGCTGGGGAGCTGGTGTGGAGAGCCACATTTTATATGGCAGGGAGATCCCCTCTGGGAGGGTGACATTTGAGTGAGAGCAGGAGGAACCGACAGGTAGGGATCTGTGGTAAAGGCATTCTAGGCAGAGGGAAGAGCCAGAGCAAAGGTCCTGGGGCAGGAAGGAGGGAAAGACAGGCAGCCTGTGGCCTGGAGCAAAGCCATTCAGGATCTCTCCTGTAACCCAGGAGAGGGAGATTTTCCAGTCTTTGCAATCTGTCACAGGTGGATTTCTCTGGCCAGTTGGGAGACCAATAGTGATACCTTGTTGCCACCATTTATGGGTGTCTGCTGTGTGCCAGGTTTGTGGTTTGTTTTTGAGATAGAGTCACTCTGTACTCACAGCTAGAGTGCAGTGGCATCATCACAGTTCACTGTAACCTTGAACTCCTAGGCTCAAGTGATCTCTTGGCTTAGCCTCCCAAGTAGCTGGGAGTGCAGGCATGCAACACCGTGCCCAGCTAATTTTTCTATTTTTAGTACAGATGAGGTCTCACTCTCACTCAGGCTGGTCTTGAGCTCCTGAGCTCATGCAGTTTTCCTATCTTGGCCTCCCAGAGTGCTGAGATTACAGGCGTGAGCCACCATGCCCAGGCTACCAGGTTTTTTATACTTATGATTAGTTATCCTCACAACTCTTTGAAGTAGACATCCTTACCATTTTACAGAAGAGGAAATGGAAGCTCAGAGGGTCGAGCCAATCAGGTTGCTTTCTCACAGATGCACTTGCGGCCGGTGACTCCCTTGCCACAGATCTGAGTCTCTAGGGAGAATTTCAGGCCTTCTGGGGACTGGGCTGGTACATGAAGCCAGGCTTCCAGCTCTCTGCTCTCCTGGGCCCACATCCAAAGGACATGATGGGTCAGTGGGCTACATCCTGGCCTTCTGGGTGGTCAGAAGAGGATCTTTTACAATGGGACCTGTATCTGGAGCTCAGGGGGTGTCCCTAGCCTGGCGGGGGGTAGAGGGGTTGGCGCTGGGCCCAGGATAAAGCCAGCTGCATCTGGACATTCATTAGGGAGGGGGACAAACCTGTGGTGGAACTGGACACTCCACAGAGGCCCCAGGGAGCCTCTTCCTTTAGCCTTGGTTTCCTTGGTCCCCTTTCACCTTCCATCTCAGCCCCAGTGGTGCTAACCTTTCCTGGCCGCTTCCTTGTTGGGGATCTCCCCCCTGCTTGAATCTCAGCCCCCTAGCCCTTGGTTGTCCTTGATGTTAAACAAGTGAACTTGGATCACTGAGGTCAGGGATTGGGGGGCTGGGGGGCGGATGGAATCTGCTGTATTCCAGAAAGACCTCTGGGGGAAAATAGGTCCATTGCTTTGAGCTGAGGGGAATTATAATGCGGTAAAACGCGGCTCTACAGCCTTCCCGACCTGGAGATCTGGATGGAGCAAGTCACTTTCTGTATCCAAAGGCCTTGTGTGATCCAGGCTCAGTCCTTCCCCGTGTCCCATATGGGAGGTGCCTTGTCACCCCATCCCCAGACTTGAATGGAGGCTCCGAAGTGCCCAGGCATCTGCTGGGAAGAAGTGGGACAGCTATGACACATCCTCCAGCCTTTGAGCTGTGCCTGCTCCTGTAACCAGGGACCATGTTCTGTCCCACAGTCGCTGTAAAGGAAAGAAGGCAGGAGGAACCAGGAGCCTAGGCTAGGCCCCCCAAAGGCCCTTCCTGCCTTCTCTCCCTGTGGGAGGATACGCCTTCCCCGCGAATGGGTAAAGCTCTCCTGGGGGCTGTGAACTGTGGTCTGTCTCCCTTTATGTCCTCAGGGGAAGCCTCTTGTGCCCCCAGCCTGTCTGTCCCTCCAGCATGCGGTCCCCACCCCCTCCAGATTTTCCTTCATGCTCTGCTCCCAGGTGGTTGAAACTTTTTCCTCCTTCTTCAGCCTGAGGCTGATGTTGAGAGGTTTCCAGAAAGGGGAGCAAATGAGGGTTATCAGTTTGCAGCAGGGAGTGAGGTTTATCCCTGTGGTTGGTCCTGAAAGGAAACTGCAGGCTGGTCCTAAGGGTCTCAGGTGGGGTTGGTCCCTCTGATGCTGCTCCAAGAAGACAGGAGGTGAGTGGCCAGAGTGAAGGTGGGGACTGGTCCTGATGCAAAGCTGACCCTGTGTGGTTGCAGGGTGGGGGTCTTGGCCCACCCCAACCTCCCCTGTGCAGTGGACATGATGGTGCAGAAAGCCATGAGGATGTCATATAATTCAGCAGGATGCTCCATGCAGTCATTGACTCTGATGGTGACCAGGGTCCCTGCCACTCCTCGAGAGACCACTCTGGTCTGGTGGGTGCCGGCCAATGAGCCCTCAGAAGGGGAACACCCATGTTTGGATGGTCTTAGGAAAGGGGGTACCTGTTGCTCCCCATGTGAACTGACAGATAACGTCCCCTTGCAGGGCACCCAGGGATGGCTGGAACGTAGCTGTCATCGCATGCACATCACACTGGGGAAGATGTGACTTTTGTGTGCTCTGAGTACGAAAAGGGTCTTTATAGATAATGATTCAACCACAAAACTGAGGTGTTCTCCTCATTGCTTAAATATATAAAAGGGTGTTGTATAGGGTGGGCTCTGTTCCCCGAAGAATAGGAATTCTGTCCTAGCAAAGTTGCACTCCAGGACAGATCCTAAAGACTCCAGTGATTTTTTTTTTTTCATCTATGTGGGAAAAAAATTGTAACCATTTTAACTACTTTAAAATGTAGAATTTTAACCATTTAAAAATGTACATTTTGGGCGACTCTCATAGTGCAGTGGTTACGGCGCCGACCACATGCACTGAGGGTGGCGGGTTCGAATCCAACCCGTGGCCTGCTAAATATCAATGACAACTGCAACAACAACAACAAAAAATAGCCAGGCCTTGTGCCGGGCGCCTATAGTCCCAGCTACATGGAAGGCTGAGGCAAGAGAATCACTGAAGCCCAAAAGAGTTTGAGGTTGCTGTGAGCTGTGATGCCACGGCACTGTATCAAAGGCGACCTAGTAAGACTGTGTTTCAAAAAATAAATAAATAAATAAATAAATAAATAAATAAATAAAATACAAATGTACATTTCAGTGGCATTCAGTACATTCACAAAGTTGTGCAACCGTCACCCCTATCACCCTGAAAGGAAACCCTTGTCAGCAGTCACTCCTACTCTCCCTTCCTCAGTCCCTGGCAGCCACTAACCTGTCCCTTTGGACTTGTTTGTTCTGGAAATTTCACATCAGTGGAATCACACACCATGTGTGTGCATTGTGTTTAGAGTAAGGCAATGCACAGACGCATATCCATTATATATGTGATACAGATGATGTACCTGCCTGTACATGTGGGCACACACATATGTGAACGTATATGAGGAGGCCGGATCTCAGTTCCCTGTTCATAGGCTATGAATTCACTTGGCAAGGTGGGAGACAACTCTTCTGACTCTACAGAGGTGGTGAATGAAAATAGCTTTGCAACTTTGTAGTGTCAGCGGAGAAGGCTCTGGAACTCCAGCTAGGCTGCCATTTCTTAGCCTAAGTGCTATTGATATTTGGGGATGAATCTTTCTTCACCATGGGGGTGTCCTGTGCACTATAGGATGTTAAGTAGCATCCCTGACCCCCCACTCACTAGATGACAGTGGCATCTCCCCCTCCTGGTAGATAAGACATCCAAAAAACTCTCCTGAAACTTCCAAGTGTCCCCCAGGAAGCACAGTAATCCCCGGGTTAGCACCTCCATTGTAGACTTCCAAACTGCTTTCCCAACATCTTGGTCCCTTGTGGGGAGATACCTTTGTCCCAAAGCTCCGTACTCTGCCTGCAGGTGCCCACAGGCCTCCGTGGCCAGGCGCTCCTGAAGGTGTGGGGTCACAGCCAGCAGGCAGAGGAGGGTCCCCTCTTCCACAACCAGACCTCAGTGACAGTGGATGGCCGGGGCACCTCTGTGTTCATCCAGACGGACAAGCCAGTGTACAGGCCCCAGGACCGAGGTGGGCAGTCGGAGCAGGCCAGGGAAGGGGGGTGGCTGGCCACAGTCTGGAGGTGCCACATGCTTCTCTTCTTTCTCCTAGTGCTTGTAAACATCTTCGCCATCTCCCCAGACCTGAGGCCCGTCAATGAGAAGGTGAGATCAGCTTCTAAAACCGTGTGCCCGGAGCTCACCCATCTGGGACCACCTGCCCAGGGCACGTCTGCAACCGTGACTCCTTTTATTTTCAACCTTCTTCCTGAGGCTCCACGTCCTTGGAGGAGCCTGAGGGTGGGAGTGGTCTTTGTGACAGAGGGAGGCTGGTTCACTGACACTCAGCCAGGGAGCACTAGTGAACTTGGGCTTTGGGTGGCCACAGACTATCATTTAAATCCTAATAGCCATGCAGTTATTTAACCTATATTAGAAAGAAAATATAACTGCCACATCAAATCTAATAATTTTTTTCAAATAATAAACACATTCACACAAAAAGAGCATGATTCTTCTTCTAACGTTTTATTTGGAAATAACGTCAAACTTAGCTGTTGGGAGAACAGCAGAGCACACTGTGGACAGAGAAATTTTGTAGGAACTACTCAGATCTGCTATTGTTATACAAAAGTAGGTATAGACAATATGTGAATGAATGGACATGGCTGGGTGCCAATAAAGCTTTATTTACAAAAGGAGGCAGAGGGCCAGAGTTGGCCAACAGCTGTAATTTGCCAGCCTCTGACCTGGAGGAGTAGTTCTTGAACTTGTGTGTTCATGAGAACCACCTGAGAGATTTGTTCACATACTCTGGGCCCCACTCCTGAGTTTTTGATTCAAAGGGTCTGGCAAGGAGCCCAAACATCTATGTTTCTAATATTCTCAGTTGCTGCTGCTGCTGCTGCTGTGAGCAATACACTTTGAGAACCGTGGGTCTACATTCACCAATTACAAATCTACAAATGTAGCAAAACCTACATTTTGCTATATTTATGTCCTCTCCATGTACATATGTGTATTTAATATGTATGTGCACATATATGTATTTATATATGTACTTATAAAATTGTTTTAATGAGTCATTTGAGAATAATTCAAATATATCTTATTTCTTTACCCCTGAACACTTTTGCCTGTATCTTTTAAGAAAACGACATTCTCTTACACAACCAAAGGACAATCATCACATACAAGAATTTTGACATTGATACAATAATATTATATAATTTAAAATACATGTTGTTCCAATAATATCCTTTACAGCTGAAGCAATGCTGGGTCCTCATATCAAGAGGCACCTGATGTGGGTTCGTCCTGTTGCTGGAGGATGTTAACAGTGGTCAGAAATTCAAGTAGAGTCTGCCTGGTTTCTCCTCTGTCAAGTCACTGTTTCCCTTTTGTAATCAATGAGTAATCCATAGGGAACACTTAAGACTTTGTGGGCATCCTGTTACCCCTCAAGTGTTCCCCTGATAGTTGTAGTATCAGCAGCCAGTGCAAAAATCATGTGAATTGAAACTCAGGTGATTGCAAAGTGGTGATTTTTCTAACTCATTTGTTACTTCTGCATTTATTTGTTGGCATTCCACTGCAAAGAGGATCTTTCAAAAGGCATTGATTGTAGCTGAACATGATGGCTCATGCCTGTTATCCCAGCACTCTGGGAGGTTGAGGCAGGTGGATTGCCTGAGCTCAGGAGTTTGAGACCAGCCTGAGCAAGAGTGAGACCCTTGCTAAAAAATAGATGGGTATTGTGACAGGTGCCTGTAGTCCCAGCTACTTGGAAGGCTGAGGCAAGGAGATCACTTGAGCCCAAGAGTTTGAGGTTGCTGTGAGCTATGATACCACAGCACTCTACCAAGGGTGACAAAGTGAGACTCTGTCTCAAAAAAGAAAAAAAAAGCATTGACTGTAAAGAAAGCGATTAGAGTAAACCAGGTGAACTGAATTTATACACAGCAAAGATGTGATGGGGGTCAGAAGGCAACTTCCATTTTGGAAACGCCAAGAGGACTAATGGAAGGTGCCTACTGTGTGCCAGGCTCAGTTCTAGTGTTTGGAGTTCATCACTGAGCAGATCAGACATGGATTCCACCCTTGTGGGATTCATATGTTGGAAAATAATCCTGGAAGTTTCCTGGTGAGTGGGTGACCAGCATAGAAGTGCAGTTCTGTGGGTATATGCAACTTTTTAACTGGCATCACCTCCAAGCTATAGTGATATTTTTCTGTTTTTTGTTTTTGTTTTATTGTAGGGATGGGGATCTTGCTATGTTGTCCAGGCTGGTCTCAAACTCTGGTCTCAAATTCCTAGCCTCAAGTGGCCCTGGCCTCTTGAAGTGCTGGATTATGCTACGTTTTTATTGGGTATTTTTATGACTTCCCCTTGTTTTTGGACCTAGCCATGTAAACTCACCTCCATACCAATTTCCTTTTGCCACAGGAAGGCTTCATACCTAAGCATCCCCTCCTGGTGGATATTTGCGTGTCTTCAGATTTTGCTGTTGTCAGAAATGCTGCCACGATTTTCTTTATACTTGAATCTTTCTTTTCCACTGGTGTTTCCTTCCTTAGGCTCAGGTGGATTCCAAGGCCCATGGCCAGGCTGGTATTATAGGTGCTGGGTTGCTTTCTGAATGGACAGTGCTGAGTCCCTGTGCTTGAATGTCTGGGGACTGTCTGCCCAGAGTCCTCCTCCCTCTGTGGCCTTGGTGACTTGAGACCGGCTTTTGCCCGATGTGCAGTTATTGCTGGGGAGGGCTTGATGCATATGAGGAAGGGAAGAACCTTGCATGTTTGCAGATGTCTGTTTTCTTCTAGGGGTAGTGGAGACAGGGTAAAATCACAAGGAATTGAATTCAATGTGCAAGGCTTGTAGGTGTCCCTGGGCTCAACAGGGTTACTCTGTGTATCTAGGGTAGCCCTGTGTATCTAGGCAGATGGGACAAATCCACATACCCAGCATCAGCAGCACATGGGGACCAGGGCATTGCTGCCGAGGTCAGGAAGCACATGTGTCAGCCATGGAACTCACGGAGAGCTCTACAACTTGGAGGAGACATAGGCTACTCAGACACTGATGGGCACTGGCTCATTGCCAAGTTCTGGGCACTTTAGGGCCTTTGAGGACCCTGGCACAGGCCACCTGGGAAAATGCCCCAGTGGCACACCTACAGCCTCTGTAGGTGTGCCCTGAGGCGTTGTCCCGGGGGCAGAGCCTGGAAGGGTGGGCAGGGGGCTCGGCCACGTTGTTGCCAATGGCGACTGGGTGAGTGTTCTAGGGCTGGCTTAACAAACATGGGGTAGATAAAACGACAGGAACTTATTGTCTCCTGATTCTGGAGGCCAGAAGTCTGAGATGAAGGTGTCAGCAGGGTAGGTTTCTCCTGAGGCCTCTCCCCTTGGTTTGTAGATGGCATGCTCTTTCTGTGTCCGCCCTCTGTGTGTGTCTGTGTCCAAATCTCCCCTTTTATTAAAGATGCCAGTCAGTGGTTGAGGGCCCACCCTAATCACTCATTTTACCTTGATTTCCTCTCTAAGAACTGTTTCCAAGTACAGTCACATTCTGAGGTCCTAGGGCTTAGGACTTAGATGTAATTTGGGGCGAGGGGCGTGTGTGCGCCTGTCCTGAGGGACCCAGGCTGCATGTGGGTGCTGACTGAGTGTGTGTGGAGGGTGTGCTCACTGCCTCTGTGTGTCTTTCTTACAGCTGGAAGCCCACATCCTGGTGAGTGGCCTGTGTCCCTCCACAGCTTGAACTCGGGGCCTGGTCAGCCCACCTACTCATGCGAGATCTGGTCTGTCTGCGCACCATTTCTTTCTGGGTTGCCTTTTGGGTTGAGTCCTTGTTGCTCACGAGGCGGGGTCCTGGCCTCTCTGCCTTGCCTTGGTCCATCTTTGTCCCAGGTCTATCCTGGGACAGGCTAAGTGTGTGTCTGTCTGCCTCTGTAAGCAGGCAAGCCAGCCCAGGCCCTTCTGCCTTCAGATTTTCTCCATCCAGAACTTCCTTTTTGCTTCTGTATTGGGGTTAAATAATTACTCTTGGGGTCTTCCCACCACAGTTGTCACGCCCAGGAGAGAAGGCGCGTGCTGGTCTGCCCTGAGTTCTCTCTGCATGTCTGTCCCCGCTGCAGGACCCTCAAGGCTCCCGGATGATGGAGTGGGGACACCTGAAGGCGCTCTGCTGTGGTGAGTCTCCTTCCCTTCCTCTCTGCTGCTTCCTGGGCAGTCTGCAGGCTGCTTGAGCAGCAAGCTTCCAGGTATATAATGCCGTCTGTCTTAGGGGTTACCTCCCCAACACACCCCTGCTGGCACCCCAGCTGGAGGGGACCTAGGAGGAACAGAAGGCGCAGAGGCAGTGGTACCCTTCCCTGAAGATTTGAACCCTCAGGCCATGTTTCTCTCTGCCCAGAATCCTGCAAGAACGCAAGACCTTTCTGGAATATTGTGGCCTCATTTGTTGGCATGTGCTCCCACCTTCTCACTGCTGCAGAGTGAAGACCTTGTCATCCCCACTGCATGAGACACTTCTGTTCCTGTTAGGAGTCAGAAAAGGCTTTGCTTTGGCCGAAGGAGCTGGATTTTTTCCTTTTTTTTTAGACACAGAGTCTCACTTTATCGCCCTCGGTCGAGTGCCATAGTGTCACAACTCACAGCAACCTCCAACTCCTGGGTTTAGGCAATTCTCCTCCCTCGGCTTCCCGAGTAACTAGGACTACAGGCGCCCGCCACAACGCCCAGCTATTTTTTTGTTGTGGTCTGGCCTGGGCCGGGTTTGAACCCACTGCCCTCTATATATGGGGGCGGCGTCCTACTCACTGGGCCACAGGAGCTGCCCGATTTTTTCTTTTCTTCTATGACTATAAGGGCTGTGGGATTGAGGAACTTTGGCAATAAGGAACTTGGTTCACCACCAGATTACAGGAAATTGGTGGAATTTGAGGAGTCTGAGGACAGCTATGTACACACTGGGGCTGTCCAGAAATGTGGTGGCAGTGGATTCCAAAGCAGGACTCACAGGGGTCTTTTGGTGACCTCCCTCCTCTCCTCTCTCCTGTCCTGGTGTCCAGCCCTCTTTGCCCTGTTCCGTGCTCCCCTCTGCCTTCTTCCCTCCCTTTCACTCACTGGTTCCCTCTCTTTCTACCAGCAGATATTTGCTGGGCGCCATGTAAATATTGTCAAGGGGTAAGCTTTCTCTGGTGGGGGAAACAAACATTAACCAAACAGCTTGGATAATGTCAGTAGTGACGAGTGCTAGGGAGGGAAAGTACAAGCTGAGAGAGGGTGATGGGGCTCTATCCCAGCCGGGGTGCAGAGGCAATGCTGGGAGTCTGCCTGGAAGAGGAATCTTTTTGCCAACAAAGTGAAGAAGGAACAGGAAGGAGCCAGGCAAAGCAAGGGGCCAGGAAGCATGTTTTAGGCATCCTTGGCATATTCTAGCATGTTCCCAGCATTCAGGAAGGGCTGGAGCTGACTGGGGGAATGAGGCTGGAGGCCAGATAGAGGCCTGGGTGTCAGGAATGCTGAGAGCAGGAGTGAGGTGTGTGAGAGCTGGGAAAGAATATGGACTTGACCTTAAGAACGCAGAGGAGAGGAGTGATCAACTTCCTTTTTTAAAAATATCCCTTGGGTATGATGGCTCATGACTGTAATCCCAGAGACTTGGGAGGCTACAGCAGGAGGCTTGCTTGAAGCCAGGAGTTCAAGGTGAACCTGGGCAACATAGTGAGATACTTTCTCTAAAAAACAAAACAAAACAAAACCTTTAGGATGTGTGTGACAAATTGTTCTCCCTCAGGGTGTTTTTGTCCCTCTTTCAGGGGGCATCTAGGGATGTTGGCCACAGGCTCCTTAGAAGACATGGTCACAGCACACTAACCTCAATGTCCTTAATATCCAAAGACTCACCTTCTCTGAAAACCTGAGGAGAGAATCATTTTAAGCAGAACATTTTCTGATTCCAGTGTGAAGGAGGGGAGCTGTGGGTGTTATCTTTGTCCTGAGTCCCTGGGGAGCTGTCCTCCCTGTCCGAGCACTGGGGACAAGTGGAGGGTGTCACACTCGGGAGTGCAAGATTCCCTAGAGTGGCTCGGAGTTGTCATGCACGCCCAGACTCCTCTATCCACTCCCGAAAACGGGGCTCCAGGCGGGGTTCAGGGGTGTTGACCTGAAGCAAAGACACCTCCATGCCAGAGACCAGTGATGTTTCTCAGGGGATATGAGAGGGAAGTGCTCTGTTCTGCCCCCATGCAACCATCCATCCATCCTAGTGATTCCCACCCAGGAGTGACTTTGCCCTTTAGGAATACTGGAAATATCTGGAGACTTTTTAGATTATCATAATTAGGGGGAGATGGTGGTCCTCTTGGGAATTAGTGGGTGAAGGCTGGGGGTGCAGGATGCCCCACCCTGGAGAACAGTGCTGCCCAGATGCCAGTAGTGCTGAGCCAGGAATGACGGGTTTAGGAGTCCAGTGGGCGAGCTGGACAGGCCTGTCTCCCTTGTGTGTTCAACCCTCTGCCTGCACCTGGCTGTAGCCTCTCCCTGCACCCCTCCCTTAGCCTGCCGAGGGTCTCAGACCTGTTCCAATGCCCACCCTGTGGTGTCCTGATCCACACAGGTCTAGCCTCTGTGTGATCTCCTGCTCCCCTGTGGTACTACTGCCCAAGGAACAACAGGGTCCTGGGGTCCCTCTCCCTGGACCTCACTGCTGCTGGATTCTGGGGCTGGGCTCATGCTGATGGCACTTTGCAAATGCCCTCGCTTGGGCACAAAGGGGTGTCTCTCTTCACACAGGCGTCACCAACTTGAGCTTCCCCTTGTCTGACCAGCCCGTGTTGGGAGAATGGTTCATTTTTGTTGAAATGCAAGGCCACGTATACAACAAGTCCTTCGAAGTTCAGAAGTATGGTGAGTTGGTGGCTCTTAGGGTCCTGGGATTTAAAGTCTGGTGGAAACCTCAGACCTACCAAGGATGAAATGCTGATGAAGAGGGGGGCAGGGGACCCCATTCACTGAGGGCTCATGGTGGCTGAGCATGGTGGTGGAAGACAGTCCTCCCATCTGCCTCGGCCTTCCAAAGTGCTAGGATTACAGGCGTGAGCCCCTCGGCCCAGGCCTTCTTACTCCTCTCTACGTGTTCAGTATGGTGGCATTAAATACATTCATAATGTCGTGTAGCATCATTAGCGTCCATCTGCAGGACTCTTTCATCTTCCCAAACTGAAACTCTGTCCCCATGAAACATTAACTCCCCACCTCACTCCAGCCGGGGGACCCACCATTCTACTTCCTGTCTGTGAACTCGATGCCTCTTGGGATCTCACACGAGTATAACTGGAATCAGACTGTATTTGTCTTTTTGTAACTGACTTATTTCACTTAGGATGGGGCCCTTAAGGTGTATCCATGTTGTAGCACATCTCAGAATTCCCTCCCCTTTTAAAGATACTCTATGAGGTATCTCCACTTTACAGATGGGGAAATTGAGGCTGAGAGAGCCATTCAGAAAGTTGCCTCGTGGTGGCGCCTGTGGCTCAAAGGAGTAGGGCGCTGGCCCCACGTACTGGAGGTGGTGGGTTCAAACCTGGCCCCAGCCAAAAAAACTGCAAAAAAAAAAAAAAAGGAAGAAAGTTGCTCGAGTAACAAGAACCAAGAATTGAACCCGAGCTGGAGACCCTTACTCGATTTCTGTGCTAAAATTTTTCCTTCCGTGGTCAAGGGTTTCTCCTCTTTTCAAGAGCTCCTCTTAAGGAAGGAAAGGGTGTCACAGTCTGGGCTAAGGGCTGCAATCACAGAAATGCAATGCAAACTCTCATAGTCACAGAAAAGGGATTTATAGGCTGGGATGGGCTGGGAGAGGTTGGAATCTGCCACATGCAAAGCACGTGGTTTAAAAGTGATGGGAGGTGGCCCCCCAAATAGGATCCTGTCTTTCAAAGATAGGAAATAGATGCTGCTGGCAAAATGCCCAGAGAGCTTCTCAGCAAAGGGTGGTGTGCCTTGGTGTGTCGTCCGCCTTGTGGTGGCCAGGGTGTGGCTTTGCTGTTGTCCTCGGACACACTGAGTGAGAGAAGCCACCCCCTTCCCACCTGTCCGCTCTCTCTGCTCAGTGTTGCCCAAGTTTGAGCTGCTGATTGATCCGCCCCCGTACATCCGAGACCTGGATGCCTGTGAGACAGGCACTGTGCAGGCCAGGTGAGAAAGGGTCCCTTGGGCTGCATTGGACCCCTCCCCGTCACATCCCTCCCCCACTGCCTCCTTCCCTCGCGTGTGGTGGCCCCTTGCCCCAGGAGCATCTCCCACATCACCCTCCCTGTGCTCTTCCCAGTGGGCGTGCCCCTCCCCCATGGGTGTCCTCTCCTCTCAAGGGCGAGACCCACCCTACCCTCTGGCTCCCCACCAGCGACCTTCGCTGAGGACTTGCCCCTCCCAAGTGTCCCTTTTCTCTCCAGGGTCCCTGTCCCTGCGAGTGCCCCCCAGCATCCAACAGTACCCCCAGCTGAGGGCATTCCTGGCCAGCGTGCTGACTGGGAAGAGGGGTTGCTGGAGGGGGCTGCACACCTGACGACCTGGCTATTGACTGACCCCTGAACCAGGGTCAACCCACAGGTGTCAAGAGATGCTGTCCTTCTCTGGGAGTGCCCAGGAGAGCCCCGAGAGGCCCTCACTCCTGCCTCCTCCTGTGGCCTTCCCAGAGGGTGTGGCTGAGACTGCCCTCAGGGCCACGGCTCCTCCAGCTGTGTGAGGTTTCAAATCCAGTGTGCGGTTTGGTACATTGGTACACGGCATTATAGTCTCTAGGAAATACTATTGAAATGCTCAGTGTTACTTTGTTATTTGCTGAGCTCTCCCATTTGGCTCCTGTTCCCCATGCCAGGTAATGCAGGGTTCCATTTCCTCCCCCGCCATAGGTGTTCCCTCTGCATCAGGTGCGACACACATACATTTAAGTTTCACCAACATCCCTGAGAAGATAGTTTTATCCTCATTCTTGGGGTGAGGAAACTTGAACAGTTGAATCCACTAGGGTGTTCAGGGCCAGGTTTCCTAGAGCTCACAAAGGCTTGTTCCTCTGCAGTTCCCTACTCTAAGGGTGTCACCAACTTGGGGTTCTCAGGTTCAGAGTTCCTCTCTGACCCTCAGTCTCTTTTTCTTAAAACCCAAGACTTGGTACAGAGAATCGTGGGGCCCTGGCATCATCTGTCCTGATTCTAGGCTGCAGGGGGTCTGTAAGGACAAACTGCTGAATGGGAGAGGGAACCTGTATCCGTTACTGTACCCCTGGCCACACCCTGTGGACCTGGCCTTCTTGAAGCTGGTCTCTCCTCACTGCCCCATCTGGGGTCTCTTGGCTGTGAAACTGAGTGCACGTTATCCTTTTGTTTCAGGTATACCTTTGGGAAACCTGTGTCGGGGGCCTTAACCATTAACATGACTGTACATGGTGTGGGGTACTACAGCCACGAGGTGGGGCACCCTGTCCTCAGAACCACGAAGGTGAGAAGCAGCATCCTCTCCTTGGCTTCAGCTCTGTGATCGCACATTTTATTTTCCTTTCTAAAACACTTATGTGGTGGGGATCTTTCTCAGGATAAAATTCCTGCAGGCTAAACATAGAAGCTTTAGAAAATATAAAAAGGATGAAAATAAAGACAGCTTGGTCTCTAATAGGCAGACAGAACCACCACTGATATTTTGGTGTGTTTCCTCCCAGGTAAAGTTTTCCTCCCTTATATATAAAGTTTTAAAAAATATATTAATAATTTTGTTGCCTATAATCCTAGCTACTCAGAAGGCTAAGGCAGGAGGATTGCTTGAGCCTAGGAATTAGAGGCTAGCCTGGGCAACATAGCAAGACTCTGTCTCTAAAAAAGGAAAAAATAATGAATAGTTTTCAATGAATAGTTTTAATGAATAGTTTTCAGAGAGTCACAGAGTTGTGCAACCATCACCACTACCCAGTTTTAGAATAGTTAGTTCCACTACCCAAAATCTCTCAAACCCCTTTGCAAGTAATCCACATCTACTCCCAGGCCCTGGCAGGCACTAATCTTTTCCTGCCTCTGTGGATTTGCCTGTTCTGGACGTTTCACACACCGTGTGGCCTTTTGTCTGGCATCTCTCACTCCCTGTCATGGTTTGAGGTTTGTCCCCGTTACAGCCGTGTCAGTGTTCACTCCTTTTCCTGGCTGAGTAACATCCCACCGCAGGGCTGGAACACGTTCTGCGTATTCCTTCATCTGGTGGGCGTTTGGCTTGTGTCCACTTTTTAGTATTACGTAGCTTGCTGCAGAGTAAGAGACAGTCACAGACAGGTGGGCATTTGTTTTCATTTCTCTTGGATCCACACCTGGGAGTGGAATTGTGGGGTCATGGGAAAACACTGTGTTGAGCCTTTTGAGGAACCACCAGACAGTCAAGGTCACTGCCCTGTTGTTCATACCACGTATGTAAAGTTTTGGAGCCTTTTTTTTGGTTTTCAACATAATTTTACACAAAAACGGAGAGCACACGGTAATATAACAGGCAGCTACCTTCCTGGAGAGTCCTCGTCTTTGTGGACTAGAGACATTAACTCTTTTGGTGCCAATTCCTGCCCACCCCCTATTCCAATCTCCTTCCCTGTCCCCTTTCCACCTGGATCATCTTCTCCAGCGATGCGTCCCTCCTCTACCTTTGAGGTGTCTCTTCTGTGGAGAGGACACCCGCCCCCTCACCTCGTCCATGCCTCTCACCCTGGGTATCCCGGTTGTTCTCCCAGGAGGCTGAAGGTGGCCTTCGTCTTAGTTCTCCCGTTTACAGAGTAATTTATTCCATACTTGTTTCTGCATTGGATCATTTGCCAGGCCTCCAGGTGGGGTCCTCACGTAGGGGTTGACCCAGGGCGTTCTGTGCTCCAGAGTCGGGCTGACCCAGTTCAAATGTAACCCTTGCTTCCTGGGCTGAGGGAGATTATGTCACCACCGTAGGGCGCTCTTTCCTTTTTTGCCCAGTTGTGCTGGCACCCATCTTCCCCCAGGGCCTTATGCAGTGAGAGGCCATCTGCACAGTCTCCATGCAGTGACTTGTGGCATATGGCATAGTTTGAGTATGTCACCTAGTATCCCTGGGCTCTCCAAGTAGCCAAGAGCCCTGCACCTCAGGGTGGTTGGGGACATCCTCTAAGGTCACCCCTACCCTGAGGAGCACAGCCTATATTTTTCTCCCCTCTAGATTCTTGGCTCCCAAGACTTTGACATCTGTGTGAAGGACATGATCCCAGCGGACGTCCCTGAACACTTCCGGGGCAGGATCAGCATCTGGGTGAAGGTGACCAGTGTGGATGGGAGCCAGCAGGTTGCATTTGATGACTCTACTCCTGTCCAGAGGCAGCTGGTAGACATCCGCTACTCCAAGGACACAAGGAAGCAGTTCAAGCCAGGCCTGGCCTATGTGGGGAAGGTAAGTTTGGCGGGTAACTGTGCCGCTTCCCACCAGGGACCACTGTGAAGCCCACCTGGCAGGTGTCCCTGGCTCTGCAATGGTGACTCAGCACTGATTCAGATGAAAACAGGTCTTCTGGGCTTCGCTCCTGTAACTCAAGTGGCTAAGGCGCCAGCCACAAACACCAGAGCTGGTGGGTTCAAATCCAGCCCGGGCCTGCCGAACAACAGTAATAACTGCAACCAAAAAATAGCCAGGAGTTGTGGCAGGTGCCTGTAGTCCCAGCTACTTGGGAGGCTGAGGCAAGAGGATCGCTTAAGCCCAGGAGTTGGAGGTTGTTGTGAGGTGTGATGCCACAGCACTCTACCCAGGGTGACAGCTTGAGGCTCTGTCTAAAAATAAAAGAAAAAGAAAGAAAACAGGTTTTCTGGTTACCTGTTTAGGCAGATATAAACATTGCGCTCTTGGGATCAAGAGGCTAATTTGCGGAGTGTGATTGTGATGAGAGCTGAAACCCCTGGTGAGGGGCACAAGACATTTTCCTCCACCTTAAAGAGTGATCTACTTTATTCTATGCTGACAGACATTCCTGGACCTATGGCAAGGTCCAAGATGTTGGGAGGTCATTTATTAAACCAGTTCCTCTAAGGCAGTGACATTTTATTTTATTTTATTTTTTAGGGACAGGGCTTTGCTATGTTGCCCAGGCTGGTTTCCAACTCCTGGCCTCAATCTATGCTCCTGCCTCAGCTTTCCGAGTTGCTGGGATTATAGGCATGAGCCCCCAGGCCTGGTCTGGTTTCTTGATTGGGTTGATTTTATCCCCTGAGGACCTAACATCAGAGTCCCCCCAAATTCAAATCTACTGTCCTTGAGACCAACTGATTCAGAGCTCTGGGGTGGGAAGCAGCATTTTGATCAAGCCCCAGACTGTCACCTACTGTGTGATTCTTAGGCACAGTAAACATTGAGATGACCAGAAATCGTGACCCTTAAATTGGGATGTCTTCATCCCATTTGCAGTTGTGGGGAGTGGATAAGGCCAGCAGAGCCCTTTGTCACCCAAGGGGAAGCAGGTCATGCCCCCAGAAACCCACCCCTGCTCTCACTTCAGTTCCTTCTTGCCATCCATGGGCATCACCCACGTGGGTCCAGGTGTCTGTCCTTACCCTGAGGCCTGACCCTCCTGCTTCACTCTGTGCTGGGGTCTCAGCCACCACCTTCTCACACATGGAGACACAGCTCCTGTGCCCCTCCTTTTGATGGTTCCAGCTGAAGTAGAAACCAAAGTACTTCATGTAGGCTTAGAATGTGTGTGAAGAAGGGGCTTAGGGCTCTCAGTTTGGTCAAAGGGAAGTATTTCACAGACAGCTGAGAAAATATCCACCATTTGCATTAAACTCAGAGTGTTTAATAGGATCCTGTGAGCTAAAGCCCGGGACCTCTGTCACCATGTACCTGTACAACTGTGGGGCTTGTTCCAGGGTCTTTCAGGGGCTACGATCCATACTTCTTTCAAAACATCTGTGCCTGCCTCATTCTGTCTGTCCCACCACTCTGAGTGAATGAGGTCTAAGAGTCACATGGAAAGGTTCACGGCACTGTCCACCAGTCCCTAACCCAGTGTGGCATTAGATGAAGGTAATTTGTATTTTGTGACTTCTTTGCCAAATACAAAGACATGAAGCTTTATTCTTAGGTTTTCTTCTAACAGTGTTAACAGTTTCAGCTCTTCTCTTTTGGTCTGTGATCCCTTTTGAGTTAATTTGTGTATATGGTGTGAGGTAAGGCTCTAACTTTATTGTTTTTCATGTGGATATCCAGATGTCCACATGTATATATACACACATACATATATATGTGTATGTGTGTGTGGATAGATAGATAGATAGATAGATAGATAGATAGATAGATAGATAGATGTTGTTGATTTCTGCAAAGAAGCCAGCAGGATTCTGCAGAGATTGGATTGATTCTCCAGATCAGTTGGGGAGTGTTGCCAACTTAATCATGTTGAATCTTTGATGACCTCTTCTAGGTGGAGCTTTCTTACCCAGATGGCAGCCCTGCTGAGGGGGTGACGGTCCAGATTAAGGCAGAGTTGACACCAAAGGACAACATCTACACCAGTGAATCTGTGTCCCAGGGTGGACTGGTGGGGTTTGAAATTCCTTCCATCCCCACATCAGCCCAGCATGTGTGGCTGGAGGTGGGTGAGTCCCTGGACCCTTGTCATTCTGCCAGCAGATATGGGTGTGGTGCCTCCCCCCAGGCCGGGCTTGCATACCAGGTCAGTGGACAGGGAGCCTGTCTCTCCCTGGAAGAGTTCTCAATCCAATAGAGGCACCAGATGGGATGGATAACCCAGCCATCCAGGAGAGGGTTAGAAAGCCAGGGAGAGATGAGGGTATCTGGCCCAGTCATGTCAGAGGAGGCCTCTCCAAGAGGATCTCTATGAATGGACTATTGACCTCAGGCAAGACAGCCAGACAGCTTCTTTTTTTTTTTTTTTTTTTTGAGACAGAGTCTTAACTTGTTTCCCTCAGTAGAGTGCTATGGTGTCATAGCTCACAGCAACCTCAAACTCTTGGCTCAAGTGATTATCTTGCCTCAGCCTCACAAGTAGCTGGGACTACAGACCCCTGCAAAAATGTCCATCTATTTTTTGTTTTAGAGACAGGCTCTTGCTGTTGCTGAGGCTGGTCTCGAACTCCTGAACTCATTCAATCTACTCGCCTTGGCTTCCCAGAGTAGTAGGATCACAGGTGTGAGCCACAGCTCCCAGCCTGCCAGGCAGCTTCTGACAGGGTGGAACAATGTGTGTGGAGGCTCAGAGGTGCCCATGATCGTACTGTCATTGGGTCCTGCAAATGCTCAGTCATGCTGTGCCATTTCAGCAGGAGATTGGGGAGGGAGCCCCCACCTCTCAGGGGAGCTTGGAGTTTCTCTGAAAGGCAGCATCAGGGGGATAGAGGGATCTGGTTGTCTTTTTAAATTAGAAAACTTTTTTTTTTAGAAACAGGATCTTACTCTGTCACTGAGGCTGGAGGGCAGTCTTGCAGCCTCAACCTCCTAGGCTCACATGATCCTCCTGCATCAGCCTCCCAAGTAGCTTGGATTACAGGTGTGCACCACATGCCTGGCTTATTTTTTAATTTTTTTTAAGAGTTGGGATCTTGCTATGTTGCCCATGCTGGTCTTGGTTTCTTGGCCTCAAATAATCTTCCCACCTTGCCCCCCTACATGGCCAGGATTATAGTCTTGAGCTACCATACCTGTCGCAGAGGGATCTGATTTTTGAAAGCCAGTGGTCACTTCAGAACTTGCAGTGGGTAGGGGTGGCTTTAGGGGTCACAGGAAGCAGGACGGAGTGGCTACCAAACTGGAGCCATTTAGGAAGCAGAGTCTGCAGGACTTGGCATGGGAGGGACAAACAGGAGTGACAGAAGATACGAGAGAAGACGATATCCCAGCCCTATGCTTTGGGACCAGGTGGTAGACATGGCAGCCCCACCAAGACTGGGATAGCTGGGACAGAGGAGCAGCTGAGAGTAAATGTGTAGGTGGGAACCAAGGACACTTATAGTCAGTTTGTCTTCTGTGGGTGACACATCCTTTAGATTTTAGTCACCAGAGCCACTACATTACCAAGTGACATTCACAGCGAGATGCACCCATGCTCTCCTGTGTTTGCACTGCTACTCATTGCAGAGCACAGCTGCTTGGTCACCTGGGCCACTGTCCTGTCCACTGTTGGTGAGAGTGATCCTAGCCTGGCACCTCTTAGACCTCTGGAGGAACCAGGGACTACCTCCCCAGTGGGGAGATTGTAGTGTCTTCTGCCACCAGATATCCAGAGCTGGGCCACACTTCAGAAGTGATGTGCACAGCTCTCTATAAAACTGCCCTCAGTGTAGACACTGGCCACAAACCCAGGGGTGTCTAGGCCACCTATACTTCCTAGCAACTTTCTACAAATTTGGGGCTTCCCACTACCCCACTACCTTACCATCACAGTTTTAGCTCAACAAAAATGGTATGAATTAGGGAGAAGCATAGGGCAAGGTCTGGGAAGGTCCCAGATCTGAAGCTTTGAGGGAAGCTCATGTGAACCTCAGTGTCCACAGTTTGTTTTTTTGTGGGGAGGGGCTCATGATATTTGCGTGACTGATTAAATAACTGGCCACAGGACTGAACTCAGTCTCCAGCCTTCTTCCTTCCCTAGAGGAAGGCTGACATCATGGGGCTCAAGGCCACAATTCTGTAATCACATGGATGGTCTTTCTGGTGTGGCCACTCCCCATTCTGGGTGGTCTCGTTAGCCTTGTTATTACCGGGACTCATCATCAACAAGAACGGTATTCCACTCGGGGAATTGCAGGGGTTTAGTGGCTGCCTACCTCCCAGGAATTAAGGACATAGGCCATCCAACTTCTTTATTACACAGAGATCTTAACCCCCTGTGGTCTCTCTGTTGCATTAGCCACATTTTTTTTCAGCAGAAATGGAAGAGACCAGCTCAGATCACCTAAGAGGCATAAGTTAACATAACTGCCCCAGGCCTGGGGCTTGCAGGTTAGGGCTGCAAGCTCTGAGTGGATCTGGGTCTCCAGCCCCAGGGGATGCTGTTCAATATGACAGCTCCTTTTTCTCTGTATTTATTGGGGGGGGGGGGGCAGGATTTTCTCCTCCAAGAAACCATCAGGGCCACTGGCAAGCCAAGGGGGAAAGAGAGAGGCTTTGCCAGTGTGTCCCGTGATGGGGCAGCCTGCCCTGCCTGAGCCAGCCCCAACTCTGTTTTGCTGGTTGTTGGCACTTGCTTTTTGGGCTTGAGAAGAACACGCTAGAACACTGGGTCCCACTTTCTGAAGACTGGCGAGGGGGCTCCTAAAGGATAATTGAGGCATGAGAGAGTCTTGCTGTAGGACAGAGCTGGCAGAAGCATCCCCAAGACCCTCTTTCAAAGCCTGGCACCCAGGCCTTACCAAGTGTCCTCTGCTTTTCAGACCAAGGTGACAGCACTGAATGGGAAGCCCGTAGGGACCCAGTACCTGCCCAGCTACCTCTCCCTGGGCAGCTGGTACTCTCCCAGTCAGTGCTACCTGCAGCTGCAGCCGCCCTCCCGCCCCCTGCAGGTAAGATCTCCAGGTGCTGGATGGGCCCCAGGAAGGGACATGTGTGAGCCTAACACTGTGCTGACGTAGGGGCACCTCATCCCTTCAGCAAGGAAGGTATTCGTGAGATGAATGCACTGTCATTTATTTATGGTGGACATTTAGGCTGTGGCCCAGGGCTTCCTGTGACAAACACCACAGTAACCCGTGCTGATGTGCTGCCAGGCCAGACAAGGAGCCACTGCTGTCGGGCTGGAGTCTCCACTGTCCAGAGCCTTCCTTTCTTGTGCAAAGGTTTCAGGGCTTTCCCCACTCAGACATGCCAGGCACAAAGATGAACTTAGAATGATGTTCCACATGAGCGTTTCCTAGGTCCGTTATTACACAGTTCTGATTAAGTAAAAGTATGCGTATAGACTCGGCGCCTATAGCTCAGCAGTTAGGGCGCTGGCCACATGCATTGAGGCTGGTGGATTCACACTCAGCCTGAGCCTGCTAAACAAACAAACAAACAAAAAATAGCTGGGCATTGTGGCAGGCTCCTATAGTCCCAGCTACTGGGGAGGCTGAAGCAAGAGAATCGCTTGAGACCAAGAGTTTGAGGTTGCTGTGAGCTGTGATGTCACAGTACTCTACTGAGGGTGGCATAGTGAGACTCTGTCTCCAAAAAAAAAAAAAAAAAAGTATGTGTATAAGATTATACATTTTAAATTAAAGAACTTAATTTTTAAAGAGTAGTTTTATTATTTATTTATTTATTTTGAGACGGAGCCTCAAGCTGTCACTCTGGGTAGAGTGCCGTGTCATTACAGCTCACAGCAACCTCCAACTCCTGGGCTTAAGCTATAAGCCTCAGGCTCCCAAGTAGCTGGAACTACAGGCGCCCACCACAACACCCGGCCGTTTTTTTGGTTGTAGTTGTCATTATTGTTTGGCAGGCCTAGGATGGATTCGAACCTGCCATCTCTGGTGTAGGTGGCTGGCACCTCAGCTGCTTGAGCTATAGGCGCTGAGCCTAAAGAGCAGTTTTAGATTGACAAAAACATTGAATAAAACATGCAGATAGTTCCCTATATTCCCTGCTCTTTCCTTCTGTTTCCGCTGTTTTTGGCATCTTGCTTGAGTGCAATCCATTCATTACAATTGATGAATGGATATCAACTGGTCCATAGTTTAGTTAGGGTTCAGGTTTGGTGTTGTAGTTTCTATGCATTAATAAATGAATAATTTGTATCCACTGTGACAAAATCATCAAAATAGTGTCACTGCTCTAAAAATCCCCTGTGCTCTGCCTATGCATTCCTCCACTGCTGCCCCCCCAAGCCCTGGAGACACCTGATCTTTTCACTGGCTCCATAGCTCTGCCTTTTCCAGGATGTCATGTGGTTGGAATCACATAGTATGTAGCCTCTTCAGATGGGCTTCTTTCACTTAGTAATATGCACTTAAGGTTTCTCTGCTTCTTTTCGTGGCTTCAGAACTTGTTTCTTCTTATTGCTGAATAACATTGCCTTGCATGGAAGTTCCTTGTCTATTCACTCACCTAGCGAGAGAGGTGTGTGTAAGTATGCACATATAACACATGCCTGTGTACACATACGTGTATCTGTGTGTATGTTTATATACATTTATATGCATGCATGTATTTATATGTGTAATACATGTATGCATGTGTTTGTGTATATATATTAATATACACAAATTCTCTACTCACCTAGAGTGTGTGTGTGTGTGTGTGTGTGTATATATATATATATATATATATATATATACATACATTAAAAAAAATATATCCCACTCACTCTCAATAAATGAGTAGATAAATATGTATATGTATAAAGTTGACTCTTGAATAACACTGGGATTAGGGGGCCGACCCACTGCACAGTCAAAAATCCACACATAGGCTCGGCGCCCAGAGCTTAGTTGTTAGGGCACCAGCCACATACACCGGGGCTGGCGAGTTCGAACCAACCTGGGCCTGCTAAACAACAATGACAACTACAACAAAAAAATAGCTGGATGTTGTCCCAGCGACAAGGGAGGCTGAGGCAAGAGAATCGCTTAAGCCCTGGAGTTTGAGGTTGCTGTGAGCTGTGATGCCAGGGCAATCTACCGAGGGTCACAGAGGGACACTGTCTCAAAAAAACAACCCCAAAAAAAAAAAAACAAAAAAAAACCATCCACACATAGCTTTGACTTCCTGGAAAGTTTACTACTAAAAACATACTGTGGATTGGAAGCCTTATCATTAACATAAACACAATTAACACATCTTTATATGTTGTGTATATTATGTACTATAGTCTTACAGTAAAGTCAGCTAGAGAAAAGAAACTGTTACTAAGAAAATCATAAGGAAGAGAAAATATATTTACTATTTAAGTGGGAGTGGATCATATAAAGGTCTTCCTCTTCATCATCTTTGCAATGAGTAGGCTGAGGAGGAGCAGACAGAGCAGGGGCTGGTCTTATTGTCTCAGGGGTGGCAAGAAAATCTACATGTAAATGGATTTGTGCTGTTCAAACCAGTGTTCAAGGGTCAACTGTATGTATGTGTGTGCGTGTGTGTACATGTCTGTGTGTATGTAGATATCTAGCTAGCTACACATGCACACCTGTATTTACGTTCCATCAACCCTCTGTTAAGTCCGTGAGCAGGCGGCAGGTTTGCTGGCCTGACCGTTTGCACCCGAGCTGCCTTCTTGGTGGGGCTTCCTGCTCGAGCTGCAGCCCTGGCCTTGGCAGAGTGTTGTTTTTAATGGGAACTAGTTGCCATTGCAGCTCCCAGGGCCCAGCAGCCCATAAACCTCTCACACTCCTGAGCATGTGAAGGGCCCTGGGGTACAGTTTAGAGGAATTGTGGCGCCTTGGCTACCCGTTCTCTGGGATTAATGGCCCTTTGCAGGGGTTGTAAGAATGACAAACTCAGAAGCAATCATGCCCAGCTTGGCTGAACATGCTGTTCTTGTAATGCTGTTAGACCAGGGGTGCAGGGCAGGGTCCTGATGTTGGCCTGCTCCTCGGGGCAGAAAGGAGACTTGTGTTCTCAGCTGCCCAGACTGTTGTTCACATTAGGCGAGGACTTGGCTCTGCCAGCAGACTTTGATCAGATCAGCATACTCCCGCTCCCATCTCCAATAGACTGCCACGGAGGGGCCCAGGATGCAACCAACTCAGGGCATGGAGGGAAGATGTGTTCAAGCTGGGGCCAGACTGGACTCTTTCCCCCTTCTTCTGGCACCAGGGCACATGAAGCAGGGAGCTGGAGGCCTCCAGTGCCAGCTTGTCTGCTCCCACCCCTCTGTGCCTGTTTTCTCTGTAAATAGGGGCTGTCGCCCTAATCTTTCAGGAGTGCTGTGATCCTATAGGGTTAGTGCACAAGAAAAGAAGAAAGGTTTGTTCTCTTTCCTTTTTTCTAAGATCTCAAACAAGGGAGTCTTTTTATAAGAGAGACATTTATAAATTTAGAGTGAATTGGAAAGAAATAGTTTAATAAACAACTATATACCTTTCACCTTGATTTATAAATTAATATTTTGCCTATATCCTGCCCCATCTACCCTCCATTCACCATCTAGCTATCCACCAGTCCACTGATCTGGCCACGACTATCTATCCATCCATCTTCTACCCATACATTCATCCATCCATCCATCCATCCACTTTCCATTCATCCATCCACCTTCCATGCATTCATCCATCCATCCATCCACTTTCCATCCATCCATCCACCCTCCATCCATCCACCTTCTATCCACCATCCATCCACCTTCCATCGATCCATCCATCCATCCACCTTCCATCCATCCATCCACCTTCCATGCATGCATCCATCCATCCATCCATCCACCTTCCATCCATCCATCCATCCACCCTCCATCCATCCATCCACCTTCCATCCATCCATCCATCCACCCTCCATCCATCCATCTTCCATGCTTTCATCCATCCATCCACCTTCCATGCATCCATCCATGCATCCATCCACCTTCCAAGGATCCATCCATCCATCCACACCATTTCTCTACACAATTTTTGGCTGCAGCATTTGAAAGCAAGTTACAGATATGATAATGCTTCACTCTTAAATACTTGATCATAATATATCCTAAAAATAAAGACAACCTTCTTCCTGACCTCAAGGCCACTGTCATACTGATGAAAATTATATTCACTCAGTTATATTGTTTAATTCAAGGCAATATTTAGATTTTCCAAGGGTGTCCTCAACATGTAACTTATATTTAGGGTGTAGTGCTCATACATGCATGACTGCATGGTTCTGTCACATATCTGACTGTGCAGGTGTATGCATGTGTTACTCATGTGTGAGTGTCATGAGCATGTGTGTGATTTGTGTGCATACATACCTGTGTGTATGTGCCTTTATTTTTCCAGGATCCATTTATATGTTGCATTTGGCTCTTTCATTTTCTTAGTTGCCCTTGATCGGGAGCAGTTCTCTGGCCCTTTCATTGCAGTGACCTTTGTGAAATATCCTGGCCTATTTGTCCTGTAAATCAGTGGTCTCTAACATTTTTGGCACCTGGGACCAGTTTCGTGGAAGACAAATTTGTCCATGGACCGGGGAGGGGGATGGTTTGGGGGTGATTCAAGTGCATTTTATCTCCACCTCAGATCATGAGGCATTAGATTCTCATAGAGTGCAGCCTAACTCCCTCACATGTGCAGTTTACAGTAGGACTTCATGCTCCTGTGAGAATCTAATGCCTCCGCTTACCTGACAAGAGGCGGAGCTCAGGCGGTGATGCCAGTGAGGGGGAGCAGCTGTAAATACAGAGGAAGCTTCTCTCATTTGCCCACTGCTCACCTCCTGCTCCGTAGCCTGGTTTCCAACAGGCCATGGACCAGTACAAGTCTGCAGCCCATGGGTTAGAGACCACAGTTGTAGATGATTCTACATTCTGAATTGGGTTCAGATTATAAGAAATTTGGGATGAAATTACTGTACAGTCACTGCCCTTGTTGCATCTCATCAGGAGATCATATTTGGGTGGACCCTACTTTGCTGAAGCTGATCTGATCCTTGGTTTGGGTCTGGTTCCTGCCAGTCTTTTCTCTCTGCGAGTGAAATTAATGTGTAGAGGCAACACTCAGGCACCCAGTGTCTTTTTCGTCACTGACAATTCTTGTTGCAGTTCTCACATTGGGGCTTCATGATGGTGACTTCTATATTTTACCATTGCTTTACATTTGTGACCAGATATTCCTCCATTAAAAAAATAATTTTCTGGGTGGCACCTGTGGCTCAAAGGAGTAGGGCGCTGGCCCCATATGCTGGAGGTGGTGGGTTCAAGCCCAGCCCTGGCCAAAAACTGCAAAAAAAATAAAAAATAAAAAATAATAATAATTTTTTGGGCTCGGCTCCCGTAGCACAGTGGTTATGGTGCCAGCCACATGCACCGAGGCTGGCGGGTTCAATTCTGGCCCAGGCCTGCTAAACAACAATGACAACTGCAACAGAAAAATAGCTGGGCGTTGTGGCGGGCGCCTGTAGTCCCAGCTACTTGGGAGGTTGAGTCAAAAGAATCGCTTAAGCTCAAGAGTTGGAGGTTGCTGTGAACTGTGATGTCATAGCTCTACCAAGGGTGACATAGTGAGACTGTCTAAAAAAAAATTTTTTTCCCTTCTTGCCCATCATTTTTTTTTTTTTTTTTGGACACAGGGTCTCACTATGTTGCTTTGGCTGGAGTACAGTGGTATCATCATAATTCACTGCAGCTTCAAACTCCTAGGCTCAGGTGATGCTCCTGCCTCACCCAGTAGCTGGGAGCCACCATTATTTTTTTGTTGTTCTGAGTATGCTTATGAACATAGGGACCTTTTAAAAAAGTATTCAATATGTTGTAATTCATTACATCATACTTGTTTTTAAAAACTTTTACTTTGGAATTATTTTAGATTAACAGAAAGTGCCCAAATAGCACCTAGAGTTCTTATATCCCCTTCATCCAGGTTCCCCTACTGTGTTTTTTTTTTTTTTTTTTTTTTTTGGTAGAGACCGAGTTTCACTTTATTGCCCTCTGTAGAGTGCCCTGGTGTCACACAGCTCACAGCAACCTCGAACTCCAGGGCCTGGGCAATTTTCTTGCTTCAGCCTCCCGAGCAGCTGGGACTACAGGCACCCGCCACAACGCCCAGCTATTTTTTTGTTGCAGTTTGGTCAGGGGTGGGTTTGAACCTGCTACCCTCTGTATATGGGGCCAGCACCCTACCCACTGAGCCACAGGTGCTGCCCTCCCCTACTGTTTAGAATTGCATTGTTTGTCTTTGAATTGTGAGAGTTCTTTACAAATTCAAGGCATGAGGCCCACATCCAATGTGTGATTTACAAATATTTTCTCCCGTTGTACAGGTTGTCCAATGTCCATTGATATAATAAGAATTCTTTGTTTTGGCTCGGAGCCCATAGCTCAGTGAGTAGGGTGCCAGCCACATATACCAAGGCTGGTGGGTTCGAGCCTGGTGCTGGCCTGCTAAACAGCAATGACAGCTGCAATCAAAAAATAGCCGGGTGTTGTGGCGGGCACCTGTAGTCCCAGCTACTTGGGAGGCTGAGGCAAGAGAATCTCTTAAGCCCAAGATTTTGAGGTTGCTGTGAGCTGTGATGCTATGGCACTCTAGGGAGGGTGACATAGTGAGACTCTGTCTCAAAAAAAAAAAAAAAAAAAATTGGGTGGCGCCTGTGGCTCAAGGTGGTGGGGCAATAGCCCCTAATGCGGGTGGTGGTGGATTCAAGCCCAGCCCCGGCCAAAAACTGCAAAAAAAAAAAAAAAAAAAAAGAATTTTTTGTTTTGGTGAAATCCAATTTATCTATTTTTTCCTTTGGTGCTTGTGTTTGTGCCATATCTAAAAGAATCCATTGCTAAATCCAAGGTCATGAAGATTTACCTCTATGTTTTCTTCCAAGAGTTTTATAATTTTAGCTCTCCCATTTAGGTCTTTGATACATTTTGAGTTAATTTGTGTATATGGTGTGAGGTAGGAATCCACCTTAATTCTTTACATATGGTGATCCAGTTGTCCCAGCACCATTTGTTGAAAAGACTATTTTTCCCCATTGAATGGTCCTGGCCCCCTATTGAAAATCAATTGACTATAGCTGTATGGATTCATTTCTGGGCGCTCAGTTATGTCCCATTGATCTATATATCCTTATGCCGTATTACAGTGTCTTGATTACTGTAGCTTTGTAGTAAATTTTGAAACTAGGAAATGTAGAGCCCTCCAGCTTTGTTCTTCTTTCTAAGATTGTTTTGGTTATCCTCCATCTTTAGCATTTATATATTAGTTTTAGGATCAACCTTTCCATTTCTGCAAAAATAGACCATTGGGATTTTGATAGGTTTCCCCTAATGTTAACATCTTATAGAACCATGACACATTTGTCAAAGCTAAGCAATCAACATGGGACATAACTAAACTCCAGAGTTTATTTGGGAAAAATTTCCCAGTTTTTCTACTCATGGCCTTTCTTTCTGGATTTGGTTTGCCTTTAGGATCCCATATCCTATCTCATCCACTCTGAGTATTTCTTAGTCTTTAATGACCTTGACACTCTCAAAGAGTTTACTTCTCTTTTTGATGCTGAAATTCCCCAGTTTTGGCTGTGAGAGTCCCTTTAGTCCAGCTCCTTAAATAGGAAGAATCTTGCCTCAGATGGAGGTAGAATGACATTTATTAAATACCTACAGTGTGCAGGTGTGGTGTTGAGTATGACATATTCATCACTTATTGGATCCTCAGGGCTCTTTTTTTTTGGGAGATACAGCCATATTTTATAGATGGGGAAACTGAGGCTCAGAGAGGTGAGGGCTACCTTGCCACTTGCCAAAGGGCTCACAAGAAAAATGACACTTCTTCTACCCCAGATTTCCCTCCTCTGAGTTTTTGGAATGGTCCAGACAGAAGAGAATCATGAAGTGCAAAACAAGGAGCACATGAGGGGAGCTCTTAGGCAGAGGCCCAGGAGGTGACTTCCCACGGAGCCTGTGACTTCAGTGTTGGACATGGTTATAATCCAACCCCCACAGAGGTCATAGCACCTGGGAGGCATCAATTTTCCTGATATCAGCATAAGGGAGTCTTTGGGGTTAAGTGTGGGGCTCTGGCATCAGCCCTCCTGAGTTTGAATCTTGCCCCTACATTGGGCAAAGAACCAAGCCTGTTTTCTTCTCTGGAAACTTAGGGATTATCATAGGACCCAACTCAGTGGGGGCCTTCCAGTGAGAAGGCCCAGCCCATGGCCAGCATTGGCACCTGTGAAGTTAGAGGTAGTTCTTATGACCACTCTCCCTTCTGACACCAATTGCAGAGTTTGGGAGTCCTCAAAACACCCTTAGTTTCTTTAACTCTGTAGAAAGATTCATAGAACTCACTAAAACCTGTTAACATTCACAGTTATAGTTTATTATGGTAAAGAATACAGGTTAAAATCAGCTGAGACAAGCGGAGTCTGAGAGAGTTCTGAACGTGAACGTCCATTTGCTGAGTCATGGACTGTGTTTTTTCCTAGCAAGAATGTGAGATGTGGTGTACTGACAGCCAGGGGAACTCCCCCGAACTTGGGGTCCAGAGTCTTTACTAGGGCTTGCTCGTGTAGGTGTGAATGACTGCCTGTGTGGCTGGAACTCAATCTCCAGCCCCTCTAGAGGTTGAGCTGATACCTCACGGCCCAAGACCTCCACCATAAATGTTGATATTTGATATGATCCAAAACCCCAGTCAAACAAAGATAATCTGATAAGGGAAGACATTCCAGGAGCCTCCTAGGAGTGATGAGCAAAAGCCAGACCTCTCTTTGGGCCAGATTGGGTTCTTTGCTACGTGACTCCTGATCGGGAGCTTGCATACCAGTTACATTTCATCTGCATCACAGCCTGGAAGGGAAGTGACCATCACCATGTATACAGATTAGAGGCCAGGACTGATGGCACTCTACCTCCTGCAACCATCCCAACCTTCCTCTGGCCCCAGAGTAGCTAAGTCTCCCTCGAGTGGGCAGCAACGTTAGTGCCAGGCAGGGCCCCGTGCTGTGTGTCTTCCACAGGTGGGAGAGGAAGCCTATTTTTCTGTAAAGTCCACGTGTCCCTGTAGCTTCATGCTGTACTACGAGGTGGCTGCACGGGGCAACATCGTGCTCTCAGGACAGCAGCCTGCCCACGTCACCCAGCAGCGAAGCAAGCGGGCGACCCCTGTGCTGGAGAAACCGATTCGTTTAACGCACCTTTTTGAGACAGGTGAGCCTGGCGGCAGGGAGAACCACTGAGGCTGGGATGGGCGCCCCAGCAAGGAAAGATGAGCTAAGACCCAGCAGAGAGGGAAGCCAGTGCAGGGCAAAGGGGACATGTCCAGAGTGACACCAGGCTGGGTCCACGAGGGTGGTCAGTGACCAGCTGTTGGGGAAAGCTTTAGACTCCAGGCTATTCTCATTGCATGACTGCAGGCACAGGGACAGGCCAGCCTCAGGCTGGGTTCCTGTGCTGGCCCTTACCGTGCTATCTTGTCTATTTTCCCAGGCTCTTTCCCTGCCTGTGAGTCTTCCTCCTCCTCCTTTCCCTTGACCTCAAGTGCTCCTCAGGAGACCTACCTCCTCCCCAGGGTCTTCCCTAGCCCCCTCGTCTTCATAGCCCTTCTGCCCAAAGCAGGGTCCTCAGCCTGGGCACTCTGGGCATTTAAGCCTGGATCACTCTCTGAGGGTAGGGATGTCCTGTGCACTGCAGGAGGTTAAATATCATCTTGGTCTCTACCCATCAGGTGACAGAAGTACCAGTGCCCCAACAGTATAACAACCTAAAAAGTCTCCAGTCATCGCCAATATCCCTAGGGAGCAAAGTCACCTGTGGGGGAGAATCACTGAAATAGAGAGATGGCTAGATGCATGGGTAGACAGATACATAGATAGAACGATACAGGATAGAGACAGAGAGGGCTTCTCAGGCTAAGGCAGTTTCTCAGCCTTAACACTGTTGACATTTGGGGCTGGATCATTCACTGTGGTGGGGTATACTGTGCTCCATCTGATGCTGAGCAGCCTCCCTGTCCTCCACCCACTAGATGCCAGTAGCATTATAGATAGATGATGGATGGATGGGTGGGTGGGTGGAGGGTGGACAGACAGAACGATAGCTGGGTGGGTGGATAGATAAAGGGACAGATAGAAAGATGGGTGGGCAGATGGATGGATGGATGGATGGACAGGAAGATGGATGAGTGGCTGGATAGATGGACTGATAGAAATATGGATGAGTGGGTAGAAAGGTGGATGGATGGATGGACAGACAGATGGACAGGTGGATAAACTGGCAGATAAACAGGGACTTCTCATGCTAAGGGAAGGTTTCTCTCTCTCTACACTATCAAATTTGGATTCAGACAATTCTCTGTTGTTTGGGGCTGTTCTGTGCTGTCTAGGATATTGAGCAGCATCTCTGACCTCCACCCACCAGACGGCAGTAGCACCCCTGTCCCCAACAGCAATAATCAGACAATGTCTGTAGACACGGCTAGTGTACCCTGGGGGTGCAGAATCACTTTGGCTGTGAACTGCTGCCTGAATTGTGCTTTGGGAACAGTAGGTGCACTACATGCTGTTTGGCTTACCTTTACTTCTGGGTGAAATAACAGAGACTTCCACGCTGTCCAGAGCTCTTGGGCCCTGGACCCAGACTTCCCATACTCTGCCCCATTTAATCTCTATAATAGCCTCGGGTGGTGGCAGCCCCACTGTGCCCACTCATGAGTGAAGGGGCTCTGACTTGGGGAGCTTCAGGAACTCCCCCAATGCCTGGTGAGGGACAGAGCCAGAATTTAAACCCCAAGGCCAGTGGAGGGTCCTTTTGCTCCTGGTGGCCGTGGTCTCCCCTCATCGTGTCCACTGGGTGCTCTGTGCTCTGCACGGATCTTGGAACTGGGAGCCTTTATGCTCCCCCATTCTCATGCCTTAGAGTACTTGGGAGCACCAGAGGAGGCTTATATGCTCTTTCATAAAATGCATGCTTTGGGGATTGTTAACCCACTAGGAAGGGAATATGAGTCTGGTTCAAGTTCAGAAACAATGGCTTCTCAGGTCTGCTCGCCCCAGGCCCCAGCAGGACAGGGCCAGTCAGAGGGAGGCATTCTGTTCGGCTGGGATAGTGCTACCTGGATGACCAGGATGTCTTTGCTGCCATCGAAGGAAGCACTGTGTTGGTCAGAGAGCAGGTACTGTTCTCTCGGCAGAAAGGGGAAAGCAGATGATTCTAGGCAAAGTCCAGCCTGCTCCGTAGGAGCCCCAGGTGATCTTAGAGCTTAGCCAGTGGGAAGTGTCAGTGTTAACCGGAGGCATAGCCTAGGAAGGACATTCCAGAACCAGCGATGGGAATTGTCTGGAGGCATAGACAGAAGACAGAGTGGAGTGAACTGGACCACTGGTCAAATGGCCAAGGTTGCACATGGGATATGGGGAATTCACCACCTGTCCCTGTCCTTGACTCACCTCAGAGCCTCCTCCAGCGCCAGCAGCTGAGGTCAACGTGTGTGTGACCTCTCTTCGGCTACCTGTAACCCCCAGCATGGTCCCCCTTGGCCGACTGCTGGTCTTCTATGTCCGGGAGAATGGAGAAGGGGTTGCAGACAGCCTTCAGTTTGCAGTCAAGACCTTCTTTGAAAACCAGGTAGAGCACTGGGTACTGAACTGGGGGCACACAGGCACATGCCACATAGGTTCTCCAGGGTGTCAGCATGGTGGTGGGGTGGGCTGTCACATCTGGGACTCAGACTCCATGTGGGCACAACTCATGATTGCTGCTCTGTCTTTGTTGCATCTCTACTGAAGCATCTCCCAGAGTTGCCCAGAGATTATATTCCTAATATGCAGGGAAGTGATCAGCATGTTCCCAGCAGCAGGCTCACCTCCCTGTTCCCTCTCTTTGCAACCATCAAAACAAATGCCATATGCTCTCATCTGGCACATCCCTCGCCAGGGCCCCTCAAACCCATATCTCCATGTCTCTCCCTTTTTTCCTGTGTCCTCTGCACAAGGATAATTTGCCTATCACAGTGGGGACCAATTTTTGCCTGGATGACAAGGCCAGGGTCCCAGCTAAGCTGGCAAAGACTGACTTGATGGGTGAGGCAGGAGAGACACCGTGGATTGGACTAAGCTACTGATTTCCCTGCTGCATTTATGTCCAGGTTTCAGTGACATATTCAGCCAATGAGACCCAACCCGGGGAGGTTGTTGACCTGCACATAAGGGCTGCAAGGGGCAGCTGTGCATGCGTCGCTGCTGTCGATAAGAGCATCTACCTGCTCAGATCTGGCTTTCGGCTGACCCCTGCCCAGGTGAGCAGGGCCCTTGGCCTCTGGGCTCCAGCACCTCCCGCCATGGAAGGTCTTCCCTTCTCTCACTCTCCCTGTCCCAATCCCTCTTTCCAGTGGATGAAGACCTGGATGTGAAATCAGATTTACTTTCTCCGTTGGGTTCATTTCCCAAGGAACCCAGAGGGTGCCTAATAAATCCTTGTTGCTGTTTTGGTGCAGCTGCAAGATCATGGTCAAATTCATCAGACTCTTGCAGCATGACACTGGGCCAGGTCCTGTCTCTCTGGCTCCAGTTTGCCCACTGTAAAATGGGTTAATGCTACCAATGCCCATCTCCTAAAGTTGTCACGATATGACCTCTATGGAAGGGGGCTGGGATAGGAGCATGCTAGATGGATGAGAACCAATTTGGGTTGTAAAGAAAACCTTAGCTGACCAGTCCCTATCCTCCTTTGCTGGCAGGTTTTCCAGGAATTGGAAGATTATGATGTTTCTGATGCCTTTGGTGTGCCCAGGGAGGATGGACCCTTCTGGTGGGCTGGGCTGATGGCCCGACGTCGCCGACGCTCCTCTGTCTTCCTGTGGCCCTGGGGCGTCACCAAGGACTCCGGGTTTGCCTTTACCGTAAGGAGAGGTGGTCTCAGATCCCTCTGTCCTCTTCTGAGCTCTTCTTGCCTAGACACAAAGGGTCTCAGGGATCCTGAGATGAGTTGGAGCAGAAATTTCCAAATTTTTTTTAGTGCAGAATTTTTGTTTGTTTTAAAGACAGGGTCTTGCTCTGTTGCCCAGGCTACAGTGGTGTGATCATAGCTCACTGTAACCTCAATGTCCTGTGCTGAAGTGATCCTGGCTCAGTCTCCCATGTATCAGGGACTCCAGGTATGTACCACTATGCCCAAAATTTCTTTTAGAAGTAGGGTTTCTCTATGTGACCCAGGCTGGCCTGGAACTCCTGGCCTCAAGTCTCGGCCTCTCAAAGTACTGGGATGAGCCACCACATCCAGCCTAGATTCTTTTTTGTTTCTCTCCAGTGAAAGCTCAGGAGCAGGTCCTCTTCATTTGCAAAGCAAATGAGAGCAGAATGTTTTGTATGCAAATAACCAGGTTCAAGTTGGTAACTTGAACTTGGTATGGAGCAATGATATTGAGGGGCTTTGCGGGAAGGAAAACCTCATGGAAGCTGTGGGCCCCGGTTGCTCTTAGCTTTGCCTTGGCTTTGTTTGATTCTGCCATGCATCTGGCAGCAGTCAAGCAGTGGGAGGGAGCCATGTTCTCAGGTGACAGTGGGCCTCAGCTGCACAAGTACCATTCAGGGTCCCATTGGGAACACATGTTAGCATGCTGAGGGCCTGCACTCAGATGCATGTCCTGTTCGAGGGTGCTTTTCAGCCCAGTTTTAAAAATCATTTCAAAGGCATTCTTCTCTCCCTCACCTTTACTACTTTTATTATGAAAAATTTCCAAATATACAGAAAAGTTGAACAAATTAGATAACTACAACATACCCATCACCTAGGCCCCACATTTTGCTATATTTATAAAAAAAAAAAAATTTGTTTTTAAGTGACATTTCATCGCTCGAGCCTAAGAATTTGAGGTTGCTGTGAGCTGTGATGCCACAGCACTCTACTGAGGGCGATGTAGTGAGACTCTGTCTCAAAAAAGAAAATAAATAAAAATAAATAAATGAATAAAAATTAAAAAATAAAGTGACATTTCAGTCACATATGTGGGTACTGCCTAGCAGTTTGGACCCCGGGGCCCCACCAGCTTTTGCAAATCAAAAGTTGATGCCTCTGTGTCAAAGCAACTGGGTTTAAACTCCTTATTCACTGGTTGGAGTCAGCCCAGTCTAGAGTGGTCTTCTCTTCAATCCAGTTTCTTCCAGTAATTAGTGCAGTGATGAAGATGATAATAGTGATCATTGCAACCCACAGTTTCGGGCCCTGTGTCTAGGGCAGGTCCTGGGCCAATTGATTGTATTTTCTAACAGAGATGAAATCCACAGAATATAAAATCCACCATTTCAAAGTGCACAGTTCTGGCCGGGCCCCGTGGCTCACGCCTGTAATCCTAGCACTCTGGGAGGCCAAGGCAGGTGGATTGCCTGAACTCACGGATTTGAGACCAGCCTGAGCAAAAGCAAGACCCTGTCTCTACTAAAAACAGAAAAAAATGAGGCAAGAGGATCACTTGAGCCCAGGAGTTTGAGGTTGCTGTGAGCTATGACACCATGGCACTCTATCCAGGGTGACAGCTTGAGACTTTGTCTCAAAAAGAAAAACTAAAAGCACACAGTTCCATAGCATTTAGTACACACATAGTGTTGTGCAACTACCACCTCTATCTAGTTTGAGAACATTCCATCACCCCAAGAGGATACCCCATCCCCATTAGCAGTCACTCCCCATTCCCCACCCCTAGTCCCTGGCAGCCACCAACCTGCTTCCTGTCTCTGTGGATTTGCTTGTTCTGGACACTTCACACAGAGTCACACGCTATGTGGCCTTTTATACCTGGGCCAGCTGATTTTGGTTCACAGTTCAAATGTGCTGCCCTCTCCTTTTCTTGGCCTGGATGGTCCCTGGATCTCATGACCTCCTCAGCTTGTGCCACCAACCCCAGAACAGAGGACTGACTCCGTGACGCCTCCCAGTGGTGATGTTGGGCTAGTGGACACGGCGTACTCATTTCTTGGTGCCTCCGGGCATCCACTTCCCCACCGTTGGTTTGGGCGTTGTCTGTTGCCTAGGAAATGGGATTGGTGGTGATGACTGACCGAGTGAGCCTGAACCACCGGCAGGACGGCGGCCTGTACACCGATGAAGCTGTCCCTGCCTTCCAGCCGCACACGGGGAGCCTCATGGCAGCAGTTCCTTCCAGGTACCTACCCAGGTAATAAGGTTTGCTAAGCTAGGCACTTTTGACATTTGGAGCTTGTCGTAATCTTTTCTGGCTTCTATAACAGAATACTGCAGACTGCGTGTCTTATAAACAGATTTGTTTCCTGCAGATCTGGAGGCTGGGAAGTCCAAGATCACCAGCAGATTTGGTGTCTGGTGAAGTCCTGCTTCTTGCTTCATAAATGGTGCCTTCTTGCTGTGTCCCCACATGGCAGAAAGAGCTGGGGAGTTCTCTGGGACCCCTTTTATAAGGGCATTAATCTCATTCATGAGGGCTTCACTTTCATGACTTGATCACCTCCTCAAAGCCCCACCCACTAATACCATTACCTTCTTAACAGGTTTCAACCCAGGAATTTTGAGGGGATCATAAACATTCCATCCATAATAGGGCCAGATCATTCTGTGGAGGGGGCCTCCTGTACATTGCAGAGTGTTGAGCAGTATCCCTGGCCTCTACCCACCAGATGCCAGGAGCACTCCCTGCAGTTGTGGCAACCCAGAATGTCTCCAGCATTGGCCAGCATCTCCTGGTGCAGGGACATTGGCCTCGCGGGCTGGGAACTTCATGCCCCTTCCCTCCAGTTTTGAGCCCCGCCCCAGTGTACAGGATTGGGGGTACAGAAGAACTGCATCAGGAGGACTGACATGTCTGTGGACAGTGAGAAGCTGAGGCTTGATTATCTTGAGTTAGACACCAAGTAATTACCTTTCGGTCTTCTTTATTTTAAGTATAAACACTTGAGTCTTTAGAGGGTTATGAATTTTCCTCTGAGCACTCAGTGCTTTGGCTACGGGGAATTACTTCCATTACGGAGCTATGACTTTTGGAGCTATGATGTGTCCAGAGTGTTTTAAATTTTTGAGTGATTTATTTTCATGATTATTTGTATATGTTTTGTAAATTCATGTTAAATGTGTACTGAGGCCAAAGAACATGGTCTGGATGCTGTTCATCTTCTGGTTTTATTTTGGAGGCTTTCTCTATGGTCAGTGTTTGTAAATGCTTGGTCTACTTTTTTTTTTTTTTTTTTGAGACAGTCTCACTTTGTCACCCTCGGTAGAGTGCCATGGCGTCATAGCTCACAGCAACCTCAGACTCTTGGGTTCAAGTGATTGTCTTATCTCAGCCTCCCTAATAGCTGGGACCATAGGCACCCGCCATAATGCCCAGCTATTTTTAGAGACGGGTTCTCACTCTGGCTCAGGCTGGTCTCGAACTTGTGAGCTCAGGCAATCCCCCCGCCTTGGCCTCCCAGAGTGCTAGGATTACAGGTGTGAGCCACTGTTCCCGGCCTTGCTTGGGTCTACTTAGAAGGAATAGCCAAGTCCCCATTACTGGATGCAAAGCTCTATATTCATACTCTGGGACAAGCTTGGTGATGGTGGTGTTCAAATCCCCTATAGCCTTGCTTGTTGTTTGGCCTGGTTACAACCTTGATTATATATATATGGAGAGAGGTGCTCAGTTCTTCCTGTTGGATGTGGGGCTCTGTCCCTGGAGCCATGCAAACCTTTGATTTACAGGAAGTGATCTGTCTTCCTATCTCCTGCCTTCTCCTCTCCGTTCTGCTCCCCTGCCTTGACATTGTTCTGTTTCCCTCTCTCTCCTCCTGTCCCCTTTATTCCTCTACCCTTTCACTTGCTCCTCAACCCCAGATCTTGGCCAGCCATCTTGGAAGGGGTGTTCTGCACCTCCCTCTATGGCAGGCTCTAGGATGCTGAGGATGTGCTCTGTGTGGTCTGGGAGCTCCCTACAGAGACTTCAAGCATGGGCCTCTGGTTCCTCAGGTGGCCACAGGTGGCCCAGAGAACCTAACCTCCCAGCCTGGTTGGTCCATGAAAGTACACACCATCTTTCAAGCCCTTTCTTTTTCCTTTTTTTATTTTGAGATAGAGTCTCACTCTGTCACCCTGGGTAGAGTGCCGTGGCATCATCATAGCTCATAGCAACTTCAAACTCTTGGGCTCAAGCAATCCTCCTGCCTCACCCTCCTGAGAAGCTGGGACTACAGGTGCTCACCACAAAGCCTGGCTAGTTTTTCTGTTTTTTTTTTTGTTTGTTTGTTTGTTTGTTTGTTTTTTGAGGCAGAGCCTCAAGCTGTCATCCTGGGTAGAGTGCTTTGGCATCACAGCTCACAGCAACCTCCAAATTCTGGGCTCAAGCAATTCTCTTGCTTTAGCCTCCCAAGTAGCTGGGACTACAGTTGCCCACTGCAATGTCCGGCTATTTTTTGGTTGCAGCCGTCATTGTTGTTTGGCAGGCCCAGGCTGGATTCGAACCCACCAGCTCTGGTGTATGTGGCTGGTGCCTTAGCCCCTTGAGCTACAGGCACTGAGCCTAGTTTTTCTGTTTTTAATAGAGACAGGGTCTCGCTCTTGCTCAGACTAGTGTCAAACTCCTGAGCTCAAGCAATCCACCTGCCTCAGCCTCCCAGAGTGCTAGGATTACAGGTAGAAGCCATTTCAAGCCCTTTCGGCAAAGATCAGGAATGTTCTTATATTCCTGCATGTCCTCCAGAGTGGTTCCTGGGTGCCTTAGTTTCCCAGCTCTTCCATCTGGGACTACACGTTAGCAGGAGTGGTGCAGACCCCACATAGGCCTTGACAGACCAGGCTCTCTCCTGTTGGAAGCATTTCTGTAGGTAGTTTGTATTTGGATAAGGGATATAGAATACTGACTGGGTATTCTGGTGGGAGTGGTCCAGCACCCCATCTCGGTCCCCCCTCCCACTCTTGTGCAGGTCTCCCAAGGTCCTGGCTTGGAGCAAGTACGGAAATAGCTTTCTGAAATTCAAAGCCATGAAGACACTTGTAAATCCCAGTGCAGAAAGGCACAAGAAATGCCTTCAAAAGCCAGTATTTGTGCTTTTTTTTTTTAATAATTGGAAAACACATCCTTACTCTGAGGACAAGGTATTTTTCTAACACTATAAATGTGGTTACTTTTTTTTTCCAAAAAGTATGAAAGGATATATAATAAAATTTAAGTCTCCTTCCCACCCCCAAGAGGTTCTATTCCCTTCTTCAGAAGCAACCATGCTGACTGATTTCCTAGATAGCCTGCTTCTGTGCATATACAGGATTTTTAAAGAACACTAGTAGAAGAATGTCTGAATACTGTACTTTCCCTTTTGGGGGGTTAATGATGAGACCGGAAGATCATTCTCTGTTAGTGTTTGCATGCTTCCCTCACTCATTTTCACTAATATGTAATATTCCACCAATGAGTACACTGTCATTTGATTAGCCAGTCCCCATCTGGATGGAGATTTGGCTGTTTGCTAATTCTCACGGTGCTGATGTGAAACCGTTCCATGTCTGCTGGTATTTCAGGGATGCATTCCTAGTAGAAGTATTGAAGATCGAAAGGATTTGACCATTTTTAATTTTGCCACATTTTGAGAAGGGCTCACTATTTTTTTAAAAAAGTTATGTCCTAATTAAGTAGACTATTAAGCTTTCCTGGTAAGAGGATTAACATGTTACGTCCCAATCAAATAGATTGTGAACATACTATATCTAATCAAATAGAACGTTCACTGGCCAGCAAAAGATTTGTTACGTCCATGAAACTTCAATCATTTCTTTTTTATATTTTCATAGAGCAGAGAAGAAAAAAAGGACTTTCTTCCCTGAAACATGGATTTGGCATTGTCTCAACATCAGGTACAGTAAGATTTTTTTTTTCTGTGCTGTCTTTGCTGGTTGACTCAAAGGCACTCATGCAAGTTCAGAGTTCCCGGTGGGACGGGCAGACCAATACCAGCATCTGAGTAAGACATTGTGCATCTATTTCTAACACATAAAACAAAGCTATGAAGTCAGCCTTGAGTCCCGCAGCAGCCTTGGACATCTGCCCATGAAATGTGAAATGTGAGGGCTTTGTGTCTTTCACAACTCCCTTTGGGGTAACTTTATATGCTCTGTTTGCATAAAGAGCTCATTAAAACGATTACAGTTCCCTGGAACATGAACATGACCTCACTCTCTACCCTCCTCACTCCTCAGGGGACTAAGGAAAACAGGATACTTTTCTTAGCACACTTCCATTCTGTGTTTTTTCTCTCTTAATTCTCCTTGAAGCATGAGTGCAGGGACCAAATTTCTACTGGATACGATTGGCTATTTTCTTTCAATGCTCAATGGCAGAGCACCAGTGATACTTGTAGAAGGTGGCAGTGACCTGCCCTGACAAACTAATTTGGCATGAAAGTTGGGCCCCTTGATTCAGCGTGGACCAGCGGGTAGACTAACTGCTGAGCTGTGTCCTTCTTCTAGGTCTGTGCTGTGGTAAGTGCTCAGCAGAGCGTGGCACACCCCTGGATGGTCCTCAGTCTGCTTTTATGGACACATGTCCCCAGAATGGGAGGGCTTAACTTCTGATCAGAACAGATCCAGGTTATCATGTTTTGTTCTGGGAGCCCAGTTGTAAGACAGACTGTCCGTCCATCTTCCTCAAATGTATCTGTTTTAGGTTCTGGTTGGTGTTTTTGATGCTGAGGATCGTTCCTTAAACAAGGCAGACAGGGTCCCAGCACTCAAGAAGTTTTCATTTTGGCTAGAAAGATGGGCTTCCTGTTGCAGGGGGGTCAGTCTTTCCATGGAGGGCTGGGCACAGGACTTGGGAGGCAGAGAGGATGGTCGCACCCTTTGGAGAAGCCAGAGAGGATCCCAGTGCTGGGGGGACAGTGGTACAGGTGTGGAGAGCCACAGAAAGGTGGGAGCGAGGATTTGGGATTTGGATTTGGGATATTTCTTTCCCTCTGTTGGCTGGAGCAAAGATGCCTCTGTTCTGAGAGCAGGGAAGAGGCATCTTCTGGGCCCAGAAGAGGATCTCTCTTTTTTTCCCAATTTTTAAAATTTTGGGGGGGAAAGTATAAAATTCACCCCATCCTAACCGTCTTAAGTGTACAGGTTGATGGTGTTATGTACATTCACATTGTTGTGCAGACATCACTCCAGAACTTCTTCATCTTCCCAAACTGAAATTCTGTCTGCATTAGACACTAACTCCCAGATTCCCTTCCTCCTAGCCCCGGGCAACCACCATTCTATTTTCTGTCTCTGAGTATTTTTGTATTTTGTTTTTGAGACAAGGCCTCGCTCTGTCACCCGTGCTGGAGTGCAGTGGCATTGTTACAGCTCACCGCAGCCTGGGACTCCTGGGTTCAAAGGATCCTGCCTTAGCCCCCTGAGCAGCTGGGACTAGAGACATGCGCCACCATACCTGGCCCTGAGTTTGAATACTCTAGGGACCTCGTATGACTGGAATTATGCAGTATTTGTCGTTTTTTGATGGCTTATCTCACTGGGCATAGTGTCCTCGGGTTTGTCCATGTTGTAGCACATGTCCCAATTTCCTTCCTTTGTAAGGTTGAATAATACGTAGTATCCGATCGCACGTATGCACCTCATTTTGTTTATCCATTCCTTTTCTATCCATGGACACTTGAGTTGCCTCCACCTTTTGGCTATTATGGGTAATAGTACTGCTGGGAGTATGGATATATAAATATCTCCTCAAGACCCTACTTTCAGTGCTTTTGGGTATATCCCCAGAAGAGGAATTGCTGGCTTATAAACAAGGTTAGACATTGATCAGTGTACAAAAATGTGACCAGGGGCCCCCAGGAACTAACCCTGTATTTCCCCTAAGAGCGATTGTCCTGTGTTTGCTAATTCAGAGTCTGTGGCAATGTCATACAATGTAGCACCCGCAGATAATGAGAATCCACTGTATTTTAACTGTATCCAAGAACTTGCTCAGTCTTCTTGGAGGACACCCTAAGAGACTGGTCTTATCAGGTGGATAGCTCTCTCTCCTAAACTGGGCACTGAGCACGCACTGCCGGAGTTTGCACCTTAAAACCCATGTTCTGGGCGATGCTATGCTCTGTTTCCTGGAGAGATGTTCACGTTTTCTGTCCCAGTGAGTCAGGGCTAAGGGACAGTTCTCTCCCATTATTTACTTGCACGCTCTTTAAACGTTCGTTTCTAAGCTCCTGGGGTCCCTCCCTGACACAGCCTATGCTGTCCATTCCCATCTGCCGCCAGGGCAGGGCCCCAGGGAAGGCCCCATGGTTGTTCGTCTCTCTGCAGTGACCCGTCTGGTGAGGAGACTCTCAGTGTGCAGGTCCCTGACTCCATCACAAGCTGGGTGGCCGAGGCTGTGGCCCTGTCCGCCTCTCAGGGCCTGGGTGTTGCCGAGTCTGCCCTACTGAAGACCTTTAAGCCCTTCTTCGTAGACTTCACACTACCCTCTCTCATCATCCGTGGAGAGCAAGTCAAGATTCCGCTCACTGTCTACAACTACTTGGGCACCTGTGCTGAGGTACCAAACCCCCCAGTACACAGTCTTTCCCTGTTTGCTGCCAGGCTGGGCCTGCATTGGTGCCATCAGGGAGGCAAGGGTAGCTGGAGTCAGCCTGGGGAGTTTTGGGGAGACACAGCGTCTGTGCTCTCAGGGAGGAAGGGGTGGGATGAGATCGACTTTTAATCCACCTGCTGTCTAAACCATCCTGGCAGAGGTGGGTGTGTCTGTGGCAGGGGGTGGCAGTGGGTGTGATGGAGCCACCATCCCTACCTCCCTGAGAATGGGGGCACTGGTATCATAGGTGATGACATGGGGCTTTTTTCTGTAAGAGGCCAGCTCGTAGCTATTTCATCATTGCTGGACATAGCAATACCTGTTGGCCACTGTAGCACAAAAGCAGCCATGGGCGATTCGGACATGATTGAATGTGGCTGTGTTTTAGTAGACTTTATTTCTGGACACTGAAATCTGAATTCAATATTTCTTTTCTTTTCTTTTTTCTTTTTTTTTTTTTTTTTTTGAGATGGGGTCTTGCATTTTCACCCAGAATGGAATGCAGTGAATCGCTTCTTGGCCTTTTGGCTAAGATCAAGTGCAGAGTGGAATGCAGTGGTATGATCATAGCTCACTGCAGTCTGGGCTCAAGTGATCCTTCTATCTTAGCCTCCTGTGTAGCTGGGTCTATAGGCATGTATTGTCACACCTGCCAATTTCTTTATTTTTGTAGAGACAGGGTCTTGCTATGTTGCCCAGGTAGTCTCAAACTACTGACCTCCATCAATCCTCCCACCTTGATTCCCAAAGAGCTGGGATTACAGGCATGAGCCACTGTACCTAGCTTTGAATTCCATAGAATTTTCATATTATTCTTCAAGTTTTTTCACCCAACCATTTTTTAAACAATAAAAACAATCCTTAGTTTTCAGGCTCCACTGAAATAGGTGGTGAATCAGGTTTGGCCCTTAGGCCTTGATTCACAGATCCCCAGGACAGCTTCAGGAAATCCTAGTGGTTAATAGAGTTGGCACTCAGAATCCCAGTCTGAGTCACTGGCCTTGGGAGCGTTGTTTGATCTGTTGATGTGTTAGAGCCTCACTGATGGTTAAAGGGTTGAGTTCATCGGGTAGGTGCTGAGAACAGTGGAGCCACTGTTCTTGTTGAGGTGCTATTGGGGTTCCAGAACCCACGGGAGAACTGAAGCCTTTCAGAGGAAGTAGGAGAGATCTGATTCTTCTGTGGCTGCCATGATGAAGTCACACAAACTGAGTGGCTTAAAGCAACAGAAGCTTATCACCTCATAGTTCAGGAGGCTGGAAGTCTGAAAACCTGGTGTCGGCAGGACTGGTTCCTTCTGGAGAGAGGGGAGGTCTCTCCCAAACCTCTCTCCTGGATTTTGATGGCTGCTGGAGATCCTTGGCTTGTAGCCACATCACCTCCGTCTCTGTTTTCCTTGTCGTGAGGCCTTCTCTCCTCTCTGTGTCTGTCTTTGTGTCTTGTCTCTTCTTGTGAGAAGCCCATTCCTACTAGTTAGGGCCCACCCTCATGCCCTCATCATAATTTGGTTACATCCACAAAGCCCCTAATTCCAAGGAAGGTCACAGTCACAGATCCCAAGGGTTAGGACTTTAGCATATCTATTTGGGTTAACAGAGTGGGCACTTGGAATCACAGTTTATACTTACAAAGTCGCTGACCTTGGGCACATTGTTTCATCAATTGGTGGGTGGACCCATAACAGCAAGCCTGAGGAGGAAGGCTTAGGGCTGACCTTGAAGGTGAAGAAAGGGTTTCAGACCCTGGTGATGGCGGGCAAGGTAGAGGCAGCCATTGGAGCCACCAGAGGCAGGGTGGAGAATAATGTTAGGGGACCAGTGGGACACTGTGGCCAGGGTGGGACAGACACATCCTTCTCTCTCCACATTTTTATAATCCTTGATGCTATTCATACTTGTGGATGGGAGGGAGGGGAAGGGATGGAGGGAAGGAAGGCGCCTCCATAGTTAGGGGCAGCCCTCAGGGATGGGGTCTCACCCTGGCCAGCTGGACTCTGGGGACACCTCTGACCATCTCTTCTTGGCCCTCCCTTTGTGCACAGGGACCCTTGAGTCTGTGGTTATTCCACACCTCATTCAGATGTGAGCTGTTCCCTTAGGCCAAAGACGCTATTACAAATCAACAGATTCTATACCCAAAAAACCAAATCTGAAAAAATGAGGGCATCTAGACAGGGAGGGGCTAGAATGTGCAATCCAGAGGGCACCCAGGGCTTCTGGGGGGAGGGTGGGGGGTCATGAGTGGGGGTAGAGCCAGCACTGTGGTTCTTCCTCTGTGCCCCAGGTGACCTTCTGAGCCATGTTTAGCTTGGTGTTTCCATCTACCCACTCATTTTGCCTCAGTTTCCCCTTCTGTAAACTGGGCGTGAGAGCTAGACCTGGCCCTGCTCACCCCTGCAGGCGTCTCTGGAGCAGGAGAAAGAGAAGATATGAGGGGCCCTTGGGAGCTTCAAAGGGGCAGCTGCAAGTTGTCATCACTTCTGAGCCTGCCCTGGAGCTGGGGACAGGAGTGCTCACAAAATATACTTTACCACTTTATTTCCCTTTGTAAATTCTCTAATCCCACTGAATGGTCTGTCCACCCAAAGGCACATTACGCAGATCACTATATGATGGTCTCAGCACCGGGAGAGGGAGTCTGGCTTCTGAGCTGTAGGACGAGTTTGACACTGCTGTAAACATTGGACCCCCTCATGTCCATTTTGATTCATGGAAGAGACACATGGGATGTTCAGTCACAAGGGAGCTTCTTGTCTCTGAGGTCTTTAATTAAGAGAAAATTTTATTTGAGAAAACAACAACAACAACAAAAAAGACTTGTGCCAGCACCAGAAGACCCTGTTACCTAGGATGTGGAATCCACCGAGCTCAACTTGGAGAGAGGTGTTCAGTGCTCAGAATCCACTTAATCAGCTTGGGGGAGGGCATATACCTCCATGGCCGATTCTGGGCTGCCTATTTACCTGCTTTATCTTATCAAGCTCCCACATGGGCTGAAGAAGAAGGACTGTGGTGGAATCGTTCACCAGGAGAAGCTCAGAGAACCATTGTCATATGTCCAAGGGCCCCCAGGGAGTGAGTGGCCGAGCTGTGTGCCGGAATCGGTGCTCACGGGGGTGGGGGGGAGTGCTGGGGAAGCCTGGAGAAGGAGCAGCTCCTCGGAATGTGAGAGGTTGTGGGCAGTGTTTGAGCCAGGCACTAGGGGGCTGGAAGGGCATCCAGGAAGAGGGAAAAGCATGTACAAATGACAAAAGCAGGAGGCAGCTTGGCCTGTCCTAAGAACTGCCCAGGCGCCTGGCTACTGGCTGGACTTTGGGGCCTGATGACAAAAGGTAGAAAAACAGGAAAGGAGAAGGAGGTCCAAGGATCCTGCACTGTTTTGACTAGAGCCTCAGAGGCAGGAAGAAACGAAAGCAGTGGCCATGGGGCAGCTTCACTGAGGGATAAAAAGGAGGTGTTAGACTCAGAACTGCATGGTACTGGTGCCCAAAAGCCCAGCTGCAGCCTTCACCTTTATAATTCATCCTTCTTTGCTGTTCTTTTAATACTGATTACAGACAGGAGGGATAGGATCCCAGTTCCAAAAAAACAGAATGTACACAGGCTCTATTTCTGACCTTTAGGGTGTCCCCCAAGGGAGGCTTTCCCCAAGAAGTGTGGGTACCTGTTTTCAGCTCCAAGTGGCTGGTGGCTGCCTTGTCCAGCAGGAAGAACAGAGCCCTGCTGAGCAGCATGTGTGCTTAGGGACAGCCAAGCACCAATTTCCGGAGCAACCCCCAGCTCATGTCCCCGGGGCACAGGGAAAACAGTCCCATCCAGAACCTCCCAGTGGGGACAACTGATCATTTTACTTAGAACCTGGAAAAGTGGCTTACTGATGGGTGTTGAGTTTCTTCATTCCTTCCTGGAAGAACTTTCTAGAACACCATCTCAAGAGTGATGTGGGAACTAATGTGCCCCCTGCAACAGCCTGTGGTACTCAGGTCTGGCTGGGGCTTTCCTTTGTAAGGACTCAGGACTCTGTCATGCTGGCCACTTTAGATTGTCCTTGTATCCTTCCCTCTGTGTCACACCTGCGGCCTGCGTGCCAACCCTTGATGAGCCTATGCTTTGAGGCCCAGGGAATGCTCATGTGCTTAATGGTTGGACAAATGTATGTGGAACGAAGAAGACCCTCCTAGATGGGGCTGGGGGATGGAAATGCGCTCATATATGTACATGTACACAGCGTACAGATGTGCACACAATGAAAACGCACACTCGTGCTGAGACTAGCATGGACATAAGCTCACAGGTGGGCACACATGCCTTCAGGGTATACACACGCACGTATACATGCCTGCATACATGTATGAGCATGCCCTGCTTGCACACCCTCACACATACACTTGCATGTTAAGACCCAGGCATGTGTCCACGGCACATCCACATCATACCTGTGCACACAGAAACACTAGCATGTGCACACATGCATTTATCCATGTACACCTACATCTATATGCATGCGTGAACGTGTGTATTCACCCTGTGCTTCCATACGTGCACATGGAAGTGCACCCAGAGCCATGGCGTGCCTTCACAGCACACATCTGGACATAGGTATACACACAGAGCTGCACTCTGCCACCACGAAGCTCCCAGTGGGACCCCCAGGGGGAGGGGTTGCTTCCATCTGGAGTCCCAGGGCTGACATGGCAGGAGAGGCAGCCCTTGAACTGGTGGCTTCAGTCCTGTGGGGCATTTGGACTTGCAGGGACCTGTAGGGGGTGAGAGAGGAGGGGACTCCGAGCAAAGCAGACAGGCATGAAAGGCCAGAGCTGGGCAGCCAGACGGTGGTGTGTAGCTTGTTCTGATCAGAAATGGAAGGAGCCTTCAAAGGCGAGTGAGTGGCAGGGTCCACAGTGGGCGGCAGGGCCCCAGGAGGCTGACCATGCATGCACACCACCCTCTGCAGGTGTACGTGAAGCTCTCAGTTCCCAAGGGCATCCAGTTTGTTGGGCATCCTGGCAAGCGCCATCTGACAAAGAAGATGTGTGTGGCCTCTGGGGAGGCTGAGCCCACCTGGGCTGTTCTGTCCTTCAGCGACCTGGGCCTCAGCAACATCACAGGTGAGGGTCCCATGCTTCTCAGGGCACCTGCCCCAGGTCACCAAGGGGCCCAGGAGCTGAACGGTGTTGGGTGTGAGGGGTGGATGGGGCAGCAGGTGAGATCAGGATTGTCCCAAGGGACAGGGTGGTGCTTGTGTGTGTACATACATGCATACCTGCACAGGTACACACAAACCCATGCACCAGCATGCACGTGTGCACGTGAACACACCTGTGCATGCACAGATATGCACATATGTGCTCCTAGGCAAGGGTAGGGGACAGGACACCCCTGGGTGGGGGCCTGTTCTGAGAGTAGGCAATCAAATCTCTGCAGCCAAAGCCCTCGCTTACGGAGACACGAGCTGCTGCCGGAATGGGAGACCCGGCAAACACCCAGAGGAGAATCACACCGACAGGAGGGTCCCCACTGGGACGGACCACGTCAGGCGCAGTGTGATGGTTGAGGTAAGGCCGTGTCTCGTCTGTGGTGTTGGGCCAGGGCCAGCTAGAATGTGTGATCCGAGTCCAAGCCGGGGCCAGGGCAGCCCTCAGGGCTCCTTGAGAGCTTGGAACAACTGGAGTTGGTGGGGGGGGGGCTTCTTTGTTGGAGAAATGTGGCAGTCTAACCCCTCCTGGAAGTGTGGAGTGGGCTTTGGCCAAGTGACCTGGAACTTTCGAAGGGCTACAGAAAGTGTCCCCCAGGTTGACCATCTTGGAAGGCCACCTGCCTTATCTCTGGGCCCCACACTTGTTGTAGGCAGTTATGGGCACTCTGCCTTGGCATTCAGGGCATTGTCCTTGGAACGCCTGTGTTTCAAGGACACATGGAGACTGCAGCAAGAGTCAGGTGGGGACAAGGTATGGGGATCTCACTGCCCCACCTGGCTGTGAGTCTGGAATCTGCCACTTGCCTGTGGGGTTTTGCAGGCATCGTGGCCTTCTGACCCTGCTGCATGAGACAGGGGTGCTTGTTCTTCCTCCACGGCACGGGGAGGCCGGAGGTGATGCATGCAGGTACCTCACAGTGCCCGGTGGGCGGCAGCGGTGATGCCCGTCTTTACTGAGCTTCTTGGATGATGCACCCGTGTGTTTGCTACTCAAGACTCCAAGAGCACATGGCCACCTCCAGTGAAGCTCCGACAGTGGCCCCGGGGATCAGACATTCCCTGGGTGCCCAGCAGCACACCCCCGCCCTGCCTCCTTGCTAGGATCTTGCTGGCCCTAAGCACAAATGGCTTCTGCCAATGCCAAGAATCACACATGCGCTGGGCAGAACTCCAGGTGGGGGACAAGTTGTCACCACAACATTTTTGATGTGATGGGACTGATTCCTTTGGGACAAAAGCTGTCAGATAAGGAATGAGATCTCTGTGAGCCAGCAGGATAAGCTGGTCCCAATAGGGGACTCAGAGGCCCCTGGACATCTTTTGTTCAGCCCTAGCATGCTCCCCAGGCCACACTGTGCCTACTCATGGCCAGGGAGGAGGCTGTGAGCTCCCTGGTACAAACCAGCAGACTGGAGGCCTGCAGTGCTTGCCTCCTTCCCTTGAAGGAGGGATTTCTGAGTTCACAGAGGATTCTCAGGGGCCTCCTTCCTAGAGCTTCCTCTTGCCCGCACCCTTGAACATTCTAATCTCCTGGATCTACTGTATGGCTGTAGATCTGGTCTGGCTTCAGGCAGCGGGGACAGACGGGAAGATTAAGGCAGCAGAAAACTTGACATATCAATTCAAAAAGTGAAGCAATTAGACAAGCAGTTTGTGAAATAAGAGACATTAGTATTTGTGGCTCAGTGGAGCAGCAAAACGCTTCTCCCATCTCTGCCTACTGGGAAGTTCCAGGTACATGGTTTATTTGCTCTTTTAAGTTATACATTGAGATCAGGCATGGTGGCTCGTGGCTGCAGTCCCAGCACCAGGGAGGCTGAGGTGGGTGGATCACTTGAGCTTAGGAGTTTGAGACCAGCCTGATCAAAGCGAGACCCTGTCTCTACAAAAAATACAAAAATTACCTGGGCCTTGTGGTAGGTGCCTGTAGTCCCAGCTACTTGGAGGCTGAGAGAAGACAATTGCTTAAGCCCAAGAGTTAGAGATTGCTGTGAGCTATGATGATGCCACGGCACTCTACCCAGGGCGACAGAGTAAGATTCTGTCTCAAAAAAAAAAAAAAAAAAAAAAAAAAAAAAGTCATTTGGTGGACTTGAGAACAAGAAGCTGAATACAACAGAAATGCTTTTTCCAGGAGGTGCCCACTAGTGTGCTAGAAGCAGGCAGTGAATGTGCCCGTGATAAGTGTTGCACTATGGTGGGGAGGGCATGTCTGTGCAGCAGGAGGGAGGATGGACACCATCCTGCCTGCCTCCTCCACTGCCTACAGGAGACTGAGATCCTCTGTACACCCACTGGTAGACTGAGAACCTTTGGTCACCTCCACGTGGCTCAGTGATGTTCAAAGGAGCAAAAAGGAGGTACATAAGCAAAAAGGAGCATAAGGCTCGGCACCTGTAGCTCAGTGGCTAGAGCGCCAGCCACATACACTGGAGCTGGCGGGTTCGAATCCAGCCTGGGTCTGCCGAACAATAATGACAACTACAACAAAAAATAGCGGGCTGTTGTGGCGGGCACCTGTAGTCCCAGCTACTTGGGAGGCTGAGGCAGGAGAATTGCTTGAGCCCAAGAGTTTGAGGTTGCTGTGAGCTGTGACGCCACAGCACTTTACCCAGGGCGACATAGTGAGACTCTGTCTCAAAAAAAAAAAAAAAGAAAAAAACCCACAAAAACAAAAAATACCAAAAAGGAGCATAATTCAGAAGCACAAAGAAAGCCTAGTGGGTATCGCCACAACAATAGGTGGGCAGCTTGGTCAGCCATGGGGTCGTCCCTGGAGTGAAAACTCTGGATTCAAATGGAGCCCCTGGATGGTTAGATGAGGGTATATGTGAAAGTCTGTCATGGTGTCTGGCTTGAGAGCTAAAGACCCACATACCATTGTCATCCAGACATTTAAAACAGTCAACTGGGGCATCCCGGACAAAACTAGGAATATGCTTTTCATTTTAGGAAACATCCATCTGCTGACACATTGGATAAACAGATGTGGTTCAATGGAACGCACTTCCCCACTGCAATGGGATGTTAACCACCAAAAGGGGTGAAGCGCTGACACCTGCTACAACGGGGATAAACCTCCAAACTCTGATGCTGAGAGAGAGGCCAGACTCAACAGGCCACACAGTGTGTGACTCCTTTTATATGAAATGTCCAGAACAGGCAAATTCATTTAGGCAGAAAGGATTGAGGATCTGATATGTGCTACAGGGCTGAAGCTAACACTGCTGGCATCCTGCCAGTATTGGGTTCTGAGATCCAGCCCCAAGCCAGCATGGGTGCAGACGCCAAGGAGATTGGAACCAGGAAGGGCAAGTGCAGCCCAAGATGGACCAACTCAAATGAGGAGCAGAGCCATGGCAGACACACAGCAGAGGACATGGGCATCAATGAAGAGGCAGGTACTTGGTCCTCTGTGAGCTGAGTCAACAGGGAGAATAGGGCTGACTTGGTGTGTGTTCAGGAGCCCCTGGGATGGTTAGCCAGAGGTAAGGGGCATATTCACCACCAGCAGAAGGGGCTGGTTCTATCTTTGTGGATTTGCCTGTTCTGGACATTTGAACTCTTCTCTCTCTTTTCCTTTCCTTCCTATTCCCTTTCCCTTTCCTTTCCTTTCCTTGGTGGTAGAGACAGAGTCTCATGCTGTCACCCAGGCTGGAGTGCAGTGGCACAATCACAGGTCACTGAAGCCTCAAATTCCTGGGCTTTAGCAATTCTCCCATCTCAGCCTCCTGAATATCTGGGACTAAAGACACGGTGCCATTATGCCCAGCTAATTTTTTCTGTTTTTGTAGAGACAGGGTCTTGCTGTGTTGCCCAGGCTAGTCTCAAATTCCTGGCCTCAAGTAGCCCTCCTGCCTCGTCCTCCCAAAATGCTGGGATTACAGGTGTGAACCAGTGTACCTAGCCTGTTCTGGACATTTTGTATCAATACAGTTGTACACACTGTGGCCTTTTGCGTCTGACTTCTTCCACTCAGCACAGTGCATTCAAGGTTCATCCACACCGCACCAAGGATCAGGGCTTCATTCTTTTTGATGGATGCATAATATTTCACTGGATGGATGGGCCACATTTCATTCATGCACTTACCTGTTGGTGGACATTTGTGTTATGACTCATTTTCATGATTGTGGGCTTATAATAGCTGGGCCCTGTCCTGTGCTCTTAATTCCTTCCTAACCCAGCTCATATATTGAGGGTTGCTGAGGCCCAAACAATGCCTCAGGGGCTCTTCGTGGTGCCTCTGGCTGAGCAGATGGCCCATGGGTTTCACCACATCAGGCCTGTTGGGTATGAGATGACATCCCAGCAGGTGAAAGCTCAGCGCAGCCTGAAGCAGTTCCTTAACGTCTCAGTACCAACCCTGGGAGTTTTGCTAAAGATTTGGTAGCAGGGTGCTTCATGTAGATGTGGGGCATGAGGCAGGACCCCAGAGCAGACTCCCACACGAAATCCTGGGCTGATACCAGGACAAGCATTTCCTGCACGCAGCAATATGGGCACAGATGGTTTCAATGAAGGCCTCAGAGTGGAGGAGGTGGGAATGAGAAAATACAACTGACTGACAGTGCCACTGGGAAGGTGCCAGGCCCATCCAAAGCATAATAACCTCACCAAAAGATGAGTTCGGTGCCACCTTCATGCCCATTTCAGAGATGATAAAATGGAGGCCCAGAGAGGTTGAGTGAGTAGCTCCAAGTCACCCAGCAAATAATGGATGTATTAGGATTCTCTAGAGAAACAGAACCAATAGGACACACACACACATATATAAATACATATAGAAGAATAAGATTTATTATGTATACACATACACATACATATGTTGAATAGATTTATTATAAGGTATTGGCTCGCGCAACTATGAAGTCTGAGATGTTTGCAGTCTGCCGTCTGTGAGCTGAATACCCAGGAAAGCCAAGGGTGTAATTTGAACGCCTAAGCTCTATAGAGCCAATGGCACAGATTCCAGAACCAGGAGTGCCGAGGACAGGGGAAGACGGATGTTCCAGTTCAAGCAGTCAGGCAGAGAGTGAAACCAAACTTCCTCTGCCTTTTTGCCTATTCAGACCCTCAACAGATTGGATGGTGCCCACACCCACATTGGGGAATGTTCTGGAAGAATCCCCAAACAGTATTAAAAAAACCACTCCCCCAAACTGAGAGGGAGCTGAGAGACCAAAGAATGATTCAGACAAGTCCATCTTGGTGAGTTAGATGAGTTTATTAGAGGTTTACTTACAAGGGCTTGCATCTGGGTGGTACAGGACTTTTTCTGCACACAAAAACTGGCATCTGGTACTAGTCCGTGGCTTATCAGGAACTGGGCTGCACAGCAGGCAGCTGGGTAAGCGAGTGAAACATCCACTGTATTTACAGCTGCTCCCCATTGCTTGCATCACCGCCTGAGCTCCGTCTCCTGTCAGGTGGCATTAGACTCTCACAGGAGTGTTAACTACTGTAAGCTACCTGTGCGAGAGATCTAGGTTGTGCTCCTTATGAGTATCTAATGCCTGATGATCTGAGGTGGAGATGTAATGCACTTGAATCATCCCAAACCATCCCGCCTCCCCAGATCCATGGAAAAATGGTCTTCCCTGATGCCAGAAAGGTTGGGAACTGCTGCATTAAATCTTCCCTACAAGCAATGCCGAGTTTTGACAATGTATCTTTGCTCATTCACAGTAGAGCAAATCATGCAGGCACAGTACCATCATCACAGCTGCCACGCAACCCATGTCATGTTAATGAGATTGCAACTTTTCATCAGGTGGGGATTTTAGTATTACAGTTACCTAGAAGGCACTGCAGGACAACCAAAACAGCTCTAAAGCATGCAGGATCAGTTTGATCCTGGCCATTTCAAGGCAAGAAGGTGCTGGGTGCTTGGGGCCCAGTAATTGTCTCAGTACCTGTTTAGTCTACTTTATAACAATTTTGCTGAGCACTGCAGGCTGGCACAGTATTTTTGTTATCTGCTTTTTTCCCTCAAAGAGGATCATCTGTTTTAGTCAGTCCACCAATACAAATGCTAATTCCTTCTGGAAACACCCTCACCGACACAGCCAGAAATAGTGTTTGGCTGTCTGGGCAATCCATAGCCCAGGCAAGTTGACACCTAAAACCGACATTGTAACAATGAGGGGGGACCCCAGACCTAACTGCAGCTGCCATTTGTCAACCACTTGAGGTGTAATCTGAACATAGGCCGGTCTGAGTTTACCACTCTGGTGAGCTGCTAAAACAGGTTGTAAAAAATCAAAAGCCCTACAACAGGGGCTGTGCTAGTCAGACCAAAACCCATGAGATTAAATTCTGGACTTTTTTTTTTTTTTTTTTTTGAGATAGGATCTCTGTCATCCAGGCTAAGTGCAGTGGTGTAATCATAGCTCACTGAAGCCTCCAACTCCTTGGGATTACAGGTGTGCACCACCACTCTCAGCTGCTGACTTTTAAATTTTTGTAGAGAAAGGATGTCATTGTGTTGCCCAAGCTGGCCTCAAACTCCTGGCCTCAAGCAACCCTCCCTCCTCGGCCTCCAAATTGCTAGGATTATAGGCATCAGCCACCACACCCAGCCTGGGAATCCCTTTGTAAGAGAGCAAGATAGCTGCCTTCTAGCATTTGGGGTCATCTAGGGGAAGAAGCTGAAGCAAGAGACTATATAGCAGAGCCCTACATTGAGGGTGGCGCCTGTGGCTCAAAGGAGTAGGGCGCCAGCCCCATATACTGGAGGTGGTGGGTTCAAACCCAGCCCTGGCCAAAAACTGGAAAAATAAATAAATAAATAAGAAGAGCCCTACATCAGGATGTGTCAGACAGAGAGTGGGACAGAGATGTGTCCTCAGCCAACCCCAGACTCCCTTTCATGGGTTGAAGGAGACCTCAGATCCCAGAAGCCTAGCTTCAGTGTTCCCTGCCCAGAAGGAACGGGAGGGAAGGGCTGGGAAGGGCTGGCCAGGAGGGCAAGGTGCCAGTGTGGAAAGCATGACAAGTCTAGAAGCCGTTGGTGAGTTTCATTTGGCTGACATGGGGGTGTGGCCTCAGTGTTCCTATCTGTGCCTGAGCAGAGGGCACCCCAGTCCTTCTCTGTGCACCTGTGAGCTTGGTGTCACCCCGTGGATGCCCTGCAAGCCCTCATGGCATGATGGTGTAGTTTGGACTTGGAGCCTTTTCCACAGGGTGGGGGGGCTGCTGCTCCCCTGAGTCAACTGTCTACCCCCTGCCACCCCAGCATTCAGCTCTCCCTGTCTCTCTGTTTCAGCCTGAAGGAGTCCCCCGGGCGTACACATACAGTGCTTTCTTCTGTCCCAACGGTGAGTCCCTGCTGTCGACTCTACTAAAGAGGGGCTGCTAGGTCCATCTGGATGTTCCCTGGGCCTCTGGCTCCAGTGTCTCAGTACTGGTACTGAGTCAATCTGATGACAGAGTGATCACAAATACAAAGCAATTTTACAAAACAGTTCATCCCATAAAAGAAAAAGTGAAAGTAAAGAAAGAAGTTACACAGAGTGAAAATAACGTTCCAGAGAGAGGGGAACGGGTCAGTCTGCATGAGTAGAGAAAGACCCCAAGTCTGAGCACACACTGCTTTTGTAAGCTCACCAGTTTGTCCCCCTTCCTTCTGGCAGAATTGGTTGTTTCCTGTCTTTGAGGTAATTGACAGGTCGGGGTTATATAATAGTTTACAACGCAGGTTTAATTAATGAGCTCTAGGTCAGTTATAGGTCACTAGGCACTTTTACTATGTATGTTCTGTCTAGGAAACTGTTCCTAGTTGCAATTTGGTTCCTAGCTGGAGTTAGTTCCTTCTCCCTGCCCTTAGCTACTTCCTTGCTACTTGTTTACCCTCCCACTGACCTAGCAGGGCCACCTGGCTGGGTCAGGACTGTGGCAGCTTTCCCACTACAAAGGCACACGAGCCCTCCCTGGGGACAGAGGGCATAGGTGGTTAGGTGGTGAGATGTCCTGGTTGGGGACAGCCGTAAGCCAGAGTGAGGGCTGGGTGTCCTCTACAAAGGGACTGAACACACAGGATTGTATGTTGCAGGCACCAAGCAAGAGAAGAAGGGGCAGGCTGTGGTCAGGAGTAGGGCTGTCCTTGGGGATCCGGGGTGAGAAGTCCAGGATCATGGGAGGGGAGAGCTTAGGGTCACGTCAGCAGAAAGTTGTGGGCTTGAGTGTGACCCAGAGGCACAAGCAGCAGAGGAAGATGTGCAGATGAATTAATTTTTCTATTTTTTTTGTAGTGATGAGGTCTTATTCTTGATCAGGCTGCTCATGAACTTGTGTCCTCAAGTGATCCTCCCACCTCGGCCTTCCAGAGTGCTAGAATTATGGGTGTGAGCCACCACTGGCTTGGCCTCTAGCTTTGTTCTTTACCAAAGTAGGGCAATCCTAGGACCTTTGCATTTCCATATGAAGTTTGGAATCTGTTTAGCAGTTTCTCCCAGAAAACCTGCTAGAATTTCATGGAGATTTCATTGAATCCGTAGTGATTTGGGAAAGAATTAAATCTTCTCTGACCTGTGAACACGGTCTGGTCCTCCATTGACGCGGGTCTGGGTTTTTAGTTTCTCTCAGCAGCCTTTTGCAGTTTTCAGCACCTCACTGGTCTTTTGTTGGATTTGTCCCTGAGCATTTTATCTCGTGTGCATTATTGTCAATGCTGTTGGTAAGCCAGTATCATCCTGTCACATATGCCTCCTGCTGCTGTGTGGCCTTCGTGATCCCAATGCTCGCCTCTGGGCACCAGCAGGGAGGCCAGGGTGCCTCCAGGTGCCCTCTCAACCCCTAATCTCCTCTCCTCCGTCCAGAGAGAGTCCACATCTCCACTCCGAACAAGTACGAGTTCCAGTATGTGCAGCGGCCACTGCGCTTCACCCATTTTGACGTGGCTGTGCGAGCCCACAATGACGCCCGTGTGGCCTTGTCTTCTGGGCCCCAGGACACAGCGGGCATGATCGAGATCGTGCTGGGGGGGCATCAGAACACAAGGTCATGGATCTCCACCAGCAAGATGGGCGAGCCTGTGGCCAGTGTGCACACAGCCAAGATCCTCTCCTGGGATGAATTTAGAACATTCTGGATCAGCTGGCGTGGCGGGCTCATTCAGGTACTGCAGGACTGGCTGTGGGAGGCGTGGAAATCTCATATTCCTCTAGTATTCCTTGCTTCCTGTTGTGTGCCAGGCTCTGATGGGTGGATGGAGAGAGTGAGCAGGGTACCACCTCGGGTTGCTCAGCCTTTGTGGAGTCAATTACCCCCCCCCCCCAGATTAGCAAGATCTGGAGCAGAGACAGGTGGTAGGTGGTCAGGCAAAAAAAGAAGAGTGGGTATAAGTAGGTGAAGTGGAGGCCAGGCCTCTTTTTGAGGCCAAGCAAAAGGAATATATAAAAGGATCAGCTAATACAACTTCCTAGAGGAGGTACATAATTAAAGAGGGTTTTGAAGTATGAATAGAAGTTCACCAGGCAGAATAGGGAACAGAGAACATTCTAGGCAGAGGGAAGATCATATTCAAAGTTCAAAGATTTATAGGGAGGCCGATGACTTTGGAACCCACAAGCACAATGCTTGTGTCCTGATGGCCATTTAACAGACTGGACTACCTCTAATTTCTGTCACCTCTGACTCCTTGACACTATGAGCAGGGCCAAGGGCTCTAACCATAGTCGCATAGCTGGTGTCACTGCTGCCTGAGTGTCATAGTGTGTTTCCTGCTGGCATCCAACAGCCTTGGTGTCTTTTCCCAGGTGGGTCATGGTCCAGAGCCATCCAACGAATCTGTCATTGTGGACTGGACCCTCCTGTGGCCACCAGAGGTCCAGTTCATTGGTTTCTCCACTGGCTGGGGCTCTATGGGTGAATTCCGAATCTGGAGGAAGATGGAGGTAGACGAGAGCTACAGTGAGGCCTTCACTCTGGGGGTCCCCCACGGCGCCATCCCTGGGTCTGAGCGAGCCACTGCCTCCATCATAGGTGGGTCTGCCCCACAGTCTGGCTTAGGGAGGGGGCAGGGCAGAGAGCCAAGGTCCACTCCAGCCTTAGTCTCAAGCTAGGCTTTGCTGGGGACCCATGGCCCTGGGGCCTCCACTCACACATCTACTCACCCAACAAGCAGCTTCTCGCAGCTTCTCGGTCTGGCCATGTGCTGGGTGCTGAGGGAAGCCCCAGAGCTGACTCCAACTATGCCCATGAGGGACTCCCAGTCTGGCCAAGATGGCATGTCAGGACCTACCCTGCTAAGCCCTGCGTGGAGGTTGGGGTGGGGCAACCCCTAGGGATCTGAGAGGAATCTTGGGAGAGTAGAGGGCCACGGAAGAGGCTCAAGAAGGCCAAAAGCTAGGCCCAGAGTACGGAGTGAGAGCCCTGGCAGTCCTGGGGAGAGAGGTAGGCTTTTTGAGCTGTTGCTGAGTAAGAGTAAGAGGCTGTGCCTGGGGGATCAGGGAGCAGTGTTGGGAATTTCTAGGGTTGTGAATGTCTCCAGGACCCCACACACAGAAGTAGAAAGTCAGAGCTGGTCAATCCAGCCTTGGGCATCAGGCAATGGGGTGGGGAGAGTTTGGGGCAGGTTTCAGCCAGGGAGGAGAGAGCAAGAGGCAAGAAGGAGACAGGCAGCCCCAAACTTGGGGCTTGTGGGGCTCTATGACATCGGAGAGCAGAGGCTCTGGGGCCCAGCCAGGTTGGCAGTTGTGGCCATATCAGATGACGTGGGAGTTTATGATTCTGAGGCATGCGAGCAAGTCAGAAGTGGGTGTGGGAGTGGGGCAGTCCAGATGGAGGTGAGGAGTACAGAGGAGGATGTAGAGGTCAAGAGGAGATGAAAGCCGGAACTTTTCTGCCAGTTCCTGAGTGGAGAAGAAGCCGGGAAACCCAGAGGAGGGTGGTGCAAAAGTATCAGGCAGTCCTCAAGCTAGGAGGAGGCTGCAGGGGCAATGACGGCCTCAGTGAGGCCTCAGGCGAGGACAAGCAGGCAGGGAGACATGTTCAGGGGACATTGAGGATCCCAGAGGACCCATTGGAAATGTTTGGGACAGGGAAGCCAATAAGAAGAAGACAAAATGCCAAGGGGATCAAAGAATAAGAAAACAGAAATTGAAAAAGGAGAGAGAGGCTCGGCACCTGTGGCTCAAGTGGCTGGGGCGCCAGCCACATACACCTGAGCTGGCGGGTTGGAATCCAGCCCGGGACCCCCAAACAGCGATGGCTGCAACCAAAAAATAGCTGGGCGTTGTAGCAGGCACCTGTAGTCCCAGCTACTTGGGAGGTGGAGGCAGGAGAATTGCTTGAGCACAGGAGTAGGAAGTTGCTGTGAGCTGTGATGCTACAGCACTCTACCCAGGACGACAGCTTGAGGCTCTGTCTCAAAAAAAAAAACAAAAACAAAAACAAAGAAAGAAACAAAGAAAAAGGAGAGAGAGAGAAAAAAAAACTTCTTAGAATGTACCAACAATACCCCATATGGAAGGAAACTTTGAAAAATTAAAATACTTCAAGAGAAGATCACATTTTGCATTGGAAATTGAAAAAAAAATTAGAATATCTCTATTGACATACCAACTTTTGTGGGATGCACCTAAAGTCATACTGAGGGGTCAATGGATAGCCTTAAATGCACCTATTTAAAAAGCCAGAAAGAAAAAAAAAAAAAAAAAAAAAACATTCAACAGAATGAAAAGCAAGAGAAAGAATGCCTAAGTTAAAACTAAGCAACACGAAAGGAGATGTGTAGAAGGTCACCAGAGCTGGGGTACCAGGTGGTTTGAGTGGACAGAAGATGCAGTCTAGTCTAAGGGCAGAACTGGTGGTCAGAGGATGGGTGGCCAGGTTAGGGCACAGATTAGTTCCCCTACCTGTGAAAAGCTATTTCTGGGTCTGCTAAGCTGGGACGGCCTCAGCTGACCAACCTTCTTCTCCTTCCTTCCAGGAGATGTCATGGGGCCAACTCTGAACCATCTCAACAACCTCCTACGGTTGCCCTTTGGCTGCGGAGAGCAAAACATGATCCACTTTGCTCCCAATGTCTTTGTCTTGAAGTATCTTCAGAAGACTCGGCAGCTCAGCCTTGAGGTGGAGAGAGAGACCACTGACTACCTGGTACAAGGTATTGAGGGAAAAATTGCCTGGGGGGAGTGGGGAGGGAGGGAGGGAGAGAGGCTCAGCCCTCAGTGGGGAGGACAACACTGGGAGGAGCAGCCTACACACCAGGTGTGGGGATCAAGAGGAACTGAACAAAAATGACTATTTGGAGTGGCCCTGATCTGGTCACTGTCTGCAGAAGCCCAGCATCCTTGGCCATTAGGATGAGACTCCAGATGCTGACACTCAGACACAGAGAGAGGTACAGCATCTTTTTAAAGGGTAGATTTTTTTTTTTTTTCCAAATAGCTACAGCAGCATTATAAAAAAAAAAAAATTTAGAAAAGATAAAAGAAAACCAATTCTGTAAACCCCCCCCATTATTGTTGGTTCTGAGTTTACTCTCCACTACCGCTGTCTAGCAGGGCAGATTAGCTTTGCCGCTCTTGGGGCCTTATAATGTGGCATCACGCAGTGTTCTCCCCACCCTGAGCCACATGTGTAAGATTTGTCCACGGGGTCTCGTGAAGCTGTGGTCAGCTCACCCCCACCATTGTGAGGAAGGACCACAGTCGGCATGTCTGTTGATCGGGATGTATTCAAGCAGTGTCCAATTCAGGGCTTTCGGAAGGGTGCTGTTGGGTCTTGTTGATGTGCTTGGTGAAAATACATCCACATTTCTGTGGAGTAGGTAACTAGGTGTAGAATCACTGGGTCTCAGGGTGCGTTGAGTTTGTAATCATTTTCAAAGCTATACTATTTGCCCATCACAGATGTTTATGGAGCACAATGTTCTGAACTCAGTCCTTGCACATATTGGGGGTATTTCCAGTTCTTTTTTCCTCTAATAACAGACCACCTAACATCTTCAGAGATAAATAATGCAAAGGCAGGCTCAGCACCTGTGGCTCAGTGGCTAGGGTGCTGGCCACATATACCGAGGCTGGTGGGTTTGAACCCAGCCCGGGCCTGCCAAACAGCAATGACAACTACAACAAAAAAATAGCTGGGCATTGTGGTGGGGCGCCTGTAGTCCCAGCTATGTGGGAGGCTGAGGCAAGAGAATCACTTAAGCCCAAGAGTTTGAAGTTGCTGTGAGCTGTGATGTCACTGCACTCTACGGGGGGTGACATAGTGAGAATAAGTCTCAAATAATAATAATAATAATAATAATAATGTAGTACCTAAGATCTTCAGAAATAATTAACACAGCACTGAACATCTTTAGAAATAATTATACAGTACTGACCATCTTCAGAGAATTTATCTGAACACAAATTTATGTGAAACTGTTTAGTGTGATGTTCAGAAATAATGTTATTCAGAAATAAAGCAGCACTGAACACCTTCAGAAATAATTAATACAGCACCAAACATCTTCAGAGATAAATAACACAACACTAAACATCATCAGAAATAATCAATACAGCACTGAACATCTTTTATTATCAGGTGCTGAGGGGAGGGAATAGCCCCACGTGGGGAGAGCAGAGCCTCTGAGTGCCTTACCCGTCCCCTCCATACATCTTGGCCTCATGGTGGAGGGACAGGGGAGGCTGGAGCCTTATCTCTGTCGTGGATACCTGCTCTATGTCCTCAGAAAGGGCCTGTTCTGGCTCGGCGCCTGTGGCTCAAGTGGCTAAGGCGCCAGCCACATACACCTGAGCTGGCAGGTTCAAATCCAGCCCAGGCCTGCCAAACGACAATGATGGCTGCAACCAAAAAATAGCCAGGCGTTGTGGCGGGCGCCTGTGGTCCCAGCTACTTGGGAGACTCGCTTGAGCCCAGGAGTTGGAGGTTGCTGTGAACTGTGATGCTATGGCACTCTACCCAGGGTGACAGCTTGAGGCTCTGTCTCAAAAAAAAAAAAAAAAAAAAAGAAAGGGCCTGTTCTTCTGAGAGCCTCAGTTACCAATCTGAATTAACAAGCAAGTTAAGTCAGTCTTGGGACCTCTTCTGTTTGCTCTGGCTCTCCTGGCTCCCCTGAGTTGGAATGGGAGGGGTAGCCGGGTTAGTCCGGTTGCTGTCCAAGGGAGATGACACGTCACAGGCACAACTTGGGAAATTCCCATCATTGAGAAGGACCTGTGGGTACCCAGCTCTTCAGACTGGGCCAGTTCCTCCCAGATGGACATATGGGCACCCTGACTCCTGGGGGCTGGCCTGGAGTTCCTGAGTCATGGCAGTTAAGGTTTTGAGAGTGACTCTGCTCTAAGATCTCCAAAGGTGGTCTTGAAGCACTTGTTCTCATGGATGGGAAAAGGAAAAGGAAAAAAATTTATGAGGAAGAGCACACAGTTCCCAGATGGTAAAAGAAACAGTCACGGGTTGCTACAGGCTGAAAATCCAGCTTCTTGAGGGCTGACCATGAACTGTCAGGAAGGCCAAGTACACTCAGGCTGGGATGTGGGGGCTCAAGTTGACATTTTGAGGGTTTGGTGATGGGTGGTCACCAGCTGTCCGGGGCCAGGCACACCATTGGGGCTCAGAGACTTAAATTTCACTCAGGGTCATGCTTGTGAATGTACTAGGACCTCCCTAGTACAGCTAGACCTGTGTCCAGCCAGCCAGGTGTCAGTGCAGACTTAACAAACCCTAGATCAACCGCCTCCATTTCCCACTGGCTCGGCGCCTGTGGGAACCCACTTGCATTAGTTTTCTGGGTTAAATTTATTTCTTCACAGTACCGGAAGACAGGGGTCAGAATCCCAGGGCCGGTTCCTTCTGGAGACTCTGAGGGAGAATCTATCCCAGGGCTCTTTCTCAGCTTCTGGAGGCCCTGGGCCTCCTTTGCTTGTGGACTCATCACTGTTCTCTGTCTCGGTGGTCACATGGCCATCTGCTCTGTGACTGAGTCCTTTTCTTTTTTCTTTTTTTTGTTAGGGTCTCACTCTGTTATCCAGGCAGAAGTACTGTTGTGCCATCATAGCTCACTGCAGCCTTGAACTCCTATGCTTAAGCGATCCTCCCTCCTCACCCTCCAGGGTACCTGGAACTATAGGTGTACACCACCACAGCTAGCTAATTTAAAATAGTTTTTGGTAAAAATGGGGTCTTACTATCTTGCCCAGCCTGGCCTTGAACTCCTGGCCTCAAGCCATTCTCCCATTTCAGCCTTCCAAAGGTGCGAGCTACCACACCCAGCCTCCTTTCTTTTCTCTTATAAGGATACCAGCCATTGAATTTAAAGCCTGCCCTAAATCCAGTATGATCTCTCCTTGAGATCATCACCTCAATTACATCTGCAAAGATCCCGTATAAGGTCCCATTTTGAGGTTGCAGGTTGGTTTGAATTTGGGGTGATATTGTCCACCCAGTAGAGTTTCTCTTGCCACTTTTCTCTGTGGATGCAGCCCCATCCTTCCAGATGTTCAGGCTGCAGACCTCAGTGGCTTTGGACCTTTCCTCCTCCTCCCAATGCCCCATGTTCAGCTGAGCATCCCTGCCTACCCCGCAGGGTTGCTCCCTGCCTCTGATTCCACCTCTGGGTCCAAGCCCGTCGTTGCACACCTGATGGGTCCCCTACTGCCTCCTGTCCAGACCCTGTAGTCCACCGCTATACATATCCCCTCAGACCTTCCCTGCTCACACACCTCCCATAGCTCTCTGCTGCCCTCATAGTAAAGCCAAACTCTCAGCCTGCCTGGCAACCTCCGTCCACCTCCCCAGCTCCCTGGTACCGTCTGCTTTCCAAGCTTGCCAAACTCTGGCTCTTGCTGGCGGAGCAGTCCTTGGCCTGGGGACAGAGGTTGCTGCCTCAAGTTAGCACCTTTCATGGACTGCCAGGGCATGCCCGAGGGCCAGTGTGTGACCAGGAGTCACAAAGGGACATCAGCAAACAAGGAATGAATGAAGTGGAGGTTGTAGCCACCCCACTTCAGGTGCCGGGTGTGGTGCAGTTTCAGGGACCCCAGATGTGGTGGGGGGGCAGTTTGAAGGGCCCCAATTGTGGGTGTGGGGAAGTTCCAAGGACCCCAGACTTGGTGTGACATCTGTTGGAGGCCTAGGGTAGGGGACAGCAGAGTAGTTTGGGACTCTTGTCAGCCGGCCCGGGCTGGCCCACTGAGCAGACGAGCCCCCTCTACCCACCCTGCAGGCTACCAGCGGCAGCTGACCTACAAGCACCAGGACGGCTCCTACAGCGCCTTCGGGGAGCGGGATGCATCGGGGAGCATGTGGTGAGTCCCCGCTGCCCCGGGCATGGCCGCGGAGGCTCCCCCACCCAACACCATGGCCTCACACACATGTAGCACAGCCGGTCCAGGACACTTAGGGCCTGATCACCGGGATGACAGGGAACCTGGCTGAGAAATGAAAATCGTGGTGGTCCCAGCCTCAGGGGCTTAGGGTGTGAGGCAGATCAGGTGGTAGTTATGGTAACGCCTCCTGCTGTTGTGGCGGGGGTTATAATAATGACCAGGAGCCCATCTCCGGCTCTCTGAACCCTCTGGACCTTCTTGGAACCCACTGAATTCAGGCAGGGGACATGTGCAGAGAGAGAGGCCAAATCACCCTGCTAAGGCTAGGTTGAAGGAGAAGTGGCCTGGGGTCTCATTTCCCTGACTATCAGGGATGACCAGGAACAGAGGGTCCAGTTGGGCTCTGGGCATACTCAGGTCCTGTTTCTGGATCTCTTGCGCCACCATAGTCTAGGCATTATTGTGGGGTACATTTGAAACTATGGATCACCCTGAAACTCCTGTTCCTGTCCTCAGACTCTTTGGAGGTCACACCCCCGCCCCCATCAACCCCTGCAGCCACGTGGGCATGAAAACCACCCTGTCCTTAATTTATCAGTGCTGGAAGTCCCCAAGAGGTTTGGGGTAACTTGTTGTATAGCAGTAGATAGCTATTACATCTTGCACAGGGTTGTCTCCCTCGCTGGGCAATGAGCACCCCTACCAGCCAGGATTATTAGCGAGTTATGACTCCCCCCCTCCCCCCCCCGTCCCAAGCACACATGTGCTCAGCATCTTTCAGGACTAAACCTTCAGCGTGAACAACAAATCAACTCTGCCGTATTCATGGAAATGTGATGCCGAGCAGCTTCCCTGTCCCCTCTCACCCTGGGAAATGTCTCTGTTGGTCTCCAAACATGGACATCTTCCTGGAGGATCCTGTAGGACAAGCATGCAGTAACCATAAGGCAGCTACCCTGAAGCAGAACAAACCCAGGCTATGTCCTGTGTGAGTTATGTGGCCTTAGATCTGATGCTCAACCTCTCTGAGCCTGTTTCTCACCACACATCCCTCTCAGGACCCAATCCATGGGATGAGCATATGGTATCCTCAGCCCATGTGCCTCCCCTAAATACTTGCCTAAGAGATCCAAGGAAGCTTTAAATTGGGATCTGTTATACCTAATGCACATTTGTTCATTTATTTGTTTCTTCAGTAATGAGTGCCTACTATGTGCCCTGTTCTTAGTCCTGGGGGAACAAGGAAGGTGTGATCCTTGCTTCTACGTGCAATAGCTATCTAGTGCTGCATAACGTTACCCCAAAACGTAGCCATTTGAAAGAACAGACATTTATTATCTCATTTTCTGTGGATGGTGAAGTTGGGAGCAGCTTAGCTGGGTGTCTGTGGCCCGGGATCTTCCCTGAGTTTGCAATTAAAGTGTTGTCTGGGACTGTAGTCCTCTGAAGGCTTGGCCAGGGCTGGAGGACTTGTTTCTGGGTTAGCTCACTCACATGGCGGTTGGCAGGAGGCCTTGCTTTCTCACCACATGGACTTCTCCATAGGGCTGCCTTAGTGTCCTCACAGCATGGAGGCTGGTTTCCTCTCAGAGGGAGAGATCCAAGAGAAAAAACAAAGAGGATGCCACAGTGCCTTTCAGCTGTCATCGGTCCCACAAGTTACACTCTCACATCTGCCATATTTAGTTCTTTAGAAGTGAGGTGTGAAGTACACTCTATCCGTGAGGAGAGAAGAATTAGGCTCCATCTCTTTTTTTTTTTGAAGACAGAGTCTCACCTGGGTAGAGTGCAGTGGTGTCATAGCTCACAGCAATCTCAAACTCTTGGGCAAAAGTGATCCTTTTACCTCAGCATCCCAAGTAGCTGGGACTACAGGTACCCGCCACAACACCCGGCTAGTTTTTATATGATTAGTTTTTTTTATTTTTACTAGCGACAAGGTCCCGCTCTTGCTCAGGCTGGCCTCGAACTCCTGAGCTCAAGCAATCCACCTGCTTGAGTCTCCCAGAGGCTAGGATTACAGATGTGCGCCACCACACCCAGCTTAGGCTCTACCTCTTTAAAGGAGGTGTATAAAGGCATTTTTGGACATATATTAAAACAACTGCACAAGGTATATAATTTCTTATATCTATAAAACAAAGCAGAATATAGAGAGTGATGGAAGAACACATTTATATGGGGTAACTAGGAAAGGTCTCCTGAGGAGGAGGTGAGGGAGGAAAATTCTAAGGAAGAGTGTTCCAGGTAGAAGGAACAGCCAGTTCAAAGGCCCTGAGGCAGGACCGAGCTTGATAGGTTTAAGTCATAGAAGAGAGGACAGAGTGGCTGGAGCAGTGCAGACCAGGTAGACAGCAGCCCAGCACAAGGGAGGAGACAGAGAGGCCAGATGGAGGGGGCAAGGAGTTCAGATTTGGTTCTCAGTAAACAGAATAAGGCTAGAGGGCTTGAGCAGAGGGGATGGCCAGGATCCATTTCTCACTGTGGCCACATGTATGTGCCTACACACCTGTTTAATTACAGACTGAGCATCCTAAATTGGAATACCCCAAATTAGAAATGCTCTAAATTCCAAAATTTTTGAACATTATGCTCAAAAGAAATACTCATTGGATTATTTTGGATTTGGGGTATTCAGATTTAGGATACTCAAACATCCAGCCAGTTCTCTGCATCTGTGGATGCAGCCACCCATGGACTGAAAATATTCAGAAAAAAAGAAATTGCACCAAGTTCAAAAAAACAGAACTTGATTTGTTACATGCTGAGTACAACATGGAATTCACGCAAATGAAGTGATGTGTAGGCATTGGGTTAGGTATTGTAAGTAATCTAGAGAAGATCTGAAATACAGGGGGATGTGTGTAGGTTATATATTAATACAAATGCTACCGCATCTCATGTAAGGGACTTGAGCATTTGCAGATTTTTTTATCCATGGAGGGTCCTGGAACCAATTCTTTGTGTATACCAAGGAATGACCGCAATGCAAATATTACAGATTTAAAAAAAAAAATCTAGAATTTGAAACACTTCTGGTCCCAAGCATTTCAAAGTAGAGTTCCCATATACTTTCTTTCCCCCATGCAATTTTCCTTATCATTAGCCTCTTACATTATCGCAGGACACTTGTTAGAGTTGATGGACCAATATTGGTACATCATTATCAGCTAAGGTTCATAGTCTACATTAGGGTCACTCTTTTTTTTTTAAACAAGTATCTCACTACATTGCTGGGTTTTTTTTTTTTTTTTTGAGACAGAATCTCACTATGTCGCCCTCAGTAGGTGTTGTAGTGTCACAGCTCACAGCAATCTCAAACTCTTGGGCTTAAGTGATTCTCTTGCCTCAGCCTCCCAAGTAGCTAGGACCACAGGCCCTGTCACAACGCCCAGCTAGTTTTTGTTGCAGTTGTCATTGTTGTTTAGTAGGCCCGGGCTGAGTTTGAACCCCCTAGCCTCAGTGCATGTGGCCGGCGCTGTAACCACTGTGCTACGGGCACTGAGCCTCAACCACCGATCTTTTAACTGTCTCCATAGTTTTGCCTGTAAGTTGGCTTGTTTTGCTTAGCAATATGCATTTAAATTTCCTCCACACCTTTGTGTACCTTGAGAACTCATTTCTTTCTATCCCTAAGTAGCATTTCATGGTATGAACGGACCATAATGCTCATATCCCTGTTTGTGTTATAAACATAGAAAAGTAGAGAAAATAGAACCTTGTATGACGGAATGTGGGAATTCCACAATTCCCAGTGCACGAAGTGGCCAAGTTCCATCCTTGCCACGCACCCCAGCACACGATGTTTGGCCCTCAGCCCCTGCCTTGTCCCTTTTTAGGCTCACAGCCTTTGTCCTAAAGTCCTTTGCTCAGGCTCGCAGCTTCATCTTCGTTGACCCTCGAGAGCTGGAGGCTGCCAAGGACTGGATCATCCGGCATCAGCGGGAGGATGGCTCCTTCCCAGCTGTGGGCAGGATCCTGAACAAGGACATCCAGGTGAGTGGCCACTCGGGCCTTCTCTTGCGATCCTAGTCCTGCTCTGCCTGTTCCCGTCCCTGGAGCTGCCTGGGTGTAGTGGGGGCATTTAGGCTGTCTCCCTGAGCTCAGGGTGAGGCCAGTGAGTTTCTTTGCAGGGTGGGATCCACGGCACAGTCCCACTGACAGCCTACGTGGTAGCTGCTCTCCTGGAGACTGGCACAGCCTTGGAGGTGAGTGCTGGTGGGACCACAGGGAGATTCAGGGCCAAGGGCTGGAAGAGAGACAGTAGATGGTCACTCCCACTTATGGCAGGGTTTATTTCTTCCTTGTTCTCCTTCCATTCATTAGTGAGGCTTTGTGTTTTCCTAAACAATGATCACATGACATTCTTATAGCCTCAAAGGAGACGAGAAAGAGTCTCATAGTGGGGGTACACGGGAAGCAATCAGGCACCTGTTGGGAGGGGGGTGCCCAGACTGTCCACAGCCCTAAGCCTTCATTAAGAGAATCATTTTGGGCTAAGTATGGTGCTCACACCTATAATCATCCCAGCACTATGGGAGGCTGAGATGGGAGATCTCTTGAAACCAGGAATTCGAGGCTAGCCTGAGCAACATTGCAAGACCCCATGTATATAAAACATTTGAAAATTAGCTAGGCTTGGTGGTACATGCCTGTAGTACCATCTACTCAGGAGGCTGAAGCAGAAGGATTGCGTGAGCCCTGGACTTGGAGGTTATAGTGAGTTATGATTGTGCCATGGAACTTCATCCCCAGTAGCATATTGAGACCTTATCTTTAAAAATAATAAGAACAAGAAAGAGAGAATCATATGGGGCTAGTTCAGGTTTCTGGCCAGCAACCTGAGGACTGGCTTCAGGGAGCCCTATACAAAATGTTGGTCTTTTGAATGTTTTTTGAGTGGCAGAGGGTAGAATGTTCAGAGGCAGTTGATACTGGACTCAGATGGGGCTTAGGTGGTTCAAGACACTTGAAGGCCATAGCTGCTTCTGTAGAGGCCATAGAGGCTAACCTGGGGTGGGGTTGGCATGGTTCCTACAGGGAGGGCACTCACAGTGGATCTCCATAGTATCTCTAATACCTACATTAGTTCTAAACCTCTGATGATGAATCATGAGGTGTGACACCTCTCAGAATTCTTGGCCTCACAGTCCAGATTTAACTGCTGAGTGTAGGGTCTCCTGTGACTTAAGACCCTCTATGTCTCATGCATGATGCCCCAGAGGACCCCTTGCCCTGTGTTATGAGCTGAATTGGTCCCCCCCCAACCCAAATCCATATGCTGAAGTCCTAACCCTTGTATCTGCTCAAGTTGCTGTAACAAGATACCATAGACGAAGTACCTTCAACAATAAACATTTATTTTTCACAGTTCTAGAGGCTGAGAAGTCCAAGGTCAAGGTGCAGACAGATTTGGTTCTTGGTGAGGGTTCTCTCTTACTGGCTTGTTCACGACCCCTTCTCACTGTGTGCTCATATGGTCTTTCCTTAGTGAATGTGGGTGGAGAGAGATCTCGCTCATCCTCTTCTTATAAGGACACTAATCCCATTAAGGAGGCTACTCTCTGGCTTGGTGCCCGTAGCAAACTGGCCCATGCCAGCTAAACAACAATGACAACTGCAACAAAAAATAGCCAGGCGTTGTGGTGGGTGCCTGTGGTCCCAGCTACTTGGGAGGCTGAGGCAAGAGAATCACTTAAGCCTAGGAGTTGGAGGTTGCTGTGAGCTGTGACGCCATGGTACTCTACTGAGGGGGACATAATGAGACTGTCTCAAAAAAAAAAAGGAAGGAAGGAAGGAACCAAAAAAAAAAAAAAAGGAGGCCTATTCTCATGACTTTATTCATCTAAACCTGTCTCACAATGGGGGTTAGAGCTTTTTCTAAATAAGATCACATTTATAGTTCCAGGGAACATATCTTGTCATGGACTGGGAAGAGGCATCATTCAACCCCCTACATCTGCACCAAGCATCTGGGTTCTTCCCAGCTTGCTTTGGTCTCCACAGCATCCTTGAGATCCTTCCTGGTCCCAAGGGTCTCTGTGATGACATCCAGCCCCCTCTCCTCCCCCAGATGACAGGCTGGTGTGGTCCAGGCCTGGGGTCTGGTTAATCTGCTCTGTTCGTCCCTGGCACATGCCCCAGGTGGTGCATCACAATGCCACATCTTAGGGACGGTTCCCATCCTTTGTCCTGGTCTAACGATGGAAAGTTTTGGGAGGCGTTCTTTCTGTGATCATAACATTTACTAAATCAGGAGCTACCAGAACATCTTTGCTCATTTCCTAAATTCATTCGTGCTTCTGGTCACTCACTTCTTCCATGTAATCAATATTACTAGGCCACTTCTCTGAACCGAGCCCATTGCTAAGATGTGGACTCAGGCCCTATCTTGCAACAGCTCACATTCCTGGGTGTGTGAACGGCGTCCCTGGACCTCTCTAAGGAGGCAATGAGGCCTGGAGGGTGTCGTCTTAGAAGCCAGATGTCTTAACAAATACTTGGCCATGGGGTAGTGGGACAGGGTGTTCAGGGCCCTGCCTTTCCCCCCCAGGATGTCTCTGTGCTCATCTGCTATATACTCAGGCTTTCTGCAAGACCTTATTTGGAAAGTGGGGTACCATGCTAAAGGAATGGAGATGGGGTTTGAAAGCTGAGTCTGCAGGCAGTGAGAGACACAGATTCAAAATGAAGAACTGTGAGCCATCCAAGTCTCTCCCCAGGGACACCTGGGAAGCCTGTGTGTGGTGGTTGGATGAGGACAGAGCAGCCTCCCAGGGTTCCGCTTCCTACCCCACCCTGCAGGAGGACAGGGGCGCCATTGCCAAGGCGAGGCACTTTCTGGAGTCCAGCACACTCCTGGCCACAGACCCCTACAGCTGTGCTCTGACTGCCTATGTACTGACCCTGCTCTACAGCCCAGCAGCCCCCGAGGCATTGCGCAAACTCCGCAGCTTGGCCATCACGCATGGTAGGTGTCACCCACCCCAGAAGCTACAGTGTGGGCCAGCCCCCTTTGGACCCCAGTAAGAAAAAGCTAAAGTCCAGGCATAATGGCTATGCTTATCTTTGGGAGGCTCAGGCAAGTGCCCAGAAGTTTGAAACTAGCCTGGGCAACATAGCAAGACCCCATCGCTTAAAGAAAAAATTATCCAGGCCTAGTGGTGTGTGCCTATAGTCCCAGATACTGAGGAGGCTGAGGCAGGAGGATCACTTTAGCTCAGGAGTTTGAGGCTGCAGTGAGCTATGATCATACCTCTGTACTCTAACCTGGGTGACAGAGCAAGACCCTATCTCAGAAAAAAAGAAGATAATGAGTGACAGTGTCTATTTAGGACAAATGTTCAGGATGATCAAAGGTGGATGTAGGATGTAGAGGGAGGCCTGGTTTCTCTCTGGGGTTGAGGGCCTTTACACCTCATGGAAGCTCAGAATCCTTGGCGCCCCTGCAAGTGAGGAGCCCCTGCAATCTGAGCATTGAGTGAGGCCACCTCGCGACCTAGCCAGGAGGAAGGCCATTGATTAGTGATGTCTTCCAGGGCACAGGAAGGAGACCATTATTTAGTGATATCTGCCAGGGACACAGAAAGGGCTGGGGCTGCCATATGTTTACAGATCTGAGATGGAGCCCTTAGGCCCTGCCTTACCCAGCTGTCTTCCCCCAGCACTCTCCTTCGAAGCTTCCATTGGGGTTCATTCCTCCAATATCTCTTTCTGGTCTCAAAAAGAGATATGCATGGACACCCACCACCATAGGATTCTAGGCTGAGCCCTGGGTGGGGTCATGGCAACAATAATCTTGTTGTTGCAGAGGGAGTTACCCACTGGAGCCCGAAAAGTTCCCAGGACATGGGCAAGGATGCATTTCTGAGCTTCAGTGATGGGGTCTCTAAGTCAGGTACTGTCCACCCGGCTCACCGGTGCCTTCCTTGGCCACTTCTCCATGGCATTTAGCCCCACATCCCAGCATTGACAGGGCACTTGCTGGTCTCTTTTTGTTGCAGTGGTGTCAGCTGAGGTGGAAATGACAGCCTACGCCCTTCTGACCTATACTCTCCTGGGTGATGTGGCTGCTGCCCTGCCCATAGTGAAGTGGCTGTCCCAGCAGCGGAATGCACTTGGTGGCTTCTCCTCCACTCAGGTGAGCTGGGCAGGGCCAGAGGGGCTAGATGGGATCACCCCAGGCAGTTCGGTGCCTATCCGCCTATAGCCCTTGGGGTCATGGGCCTCAAGAGAGGGCAGAGATGGAGGACAAGGAACAGGAGTACCTGGACCCTGTGCAGGAGCCTAGCCCCTATCTCTGTGGACACACTAACCTGGCTGTCCCAGACTCCTAGCTCCATGGATGTGGCGTCCATCCAGCCTGATTAGTAGTGCCCCATTTCTGGCCAGCCTTCCCTGGACAGAGCCCAGGGGATCTATGGCCTACTTGTCTCAGGGCTGATAGCTGCTTCCCCACTCTGTCTCTAGGACACCTGTGTGGCTCTTCAGGCCTTGGCTGAATATGCCATCTTGTCCTATGCTGGAGGCATCAACCTCACTGTCTCCCTGGCCTCCACCAACCTGGACTATCAGGAGACCTTTGAGCTGCACAGGACCAACCAGAAAGTTCTGCAGATGGCAGCGGTGTGTGTTCCTGCAACTGGGTGTGGGCTGGGGTGTGTGTGTGTCAGTGGCGGGGTTGGCAGGGCCTCATTGGTGATTTTTCTCTCCAGATTCCCAGTCTCCCCACAGGACTGTTCGTGAGTGCCAGGGGGGACGGCTGCTGCCTGATGCAGGTGAGGCTTCACAGAACACGGGGCAGTCTAGGGCTTGTCCTACCTCGGCACCCCTGCCACACACAGCAGCATCTGGAACCATAGGGACCCCTAGAGGGCTCTGAGCTCAGCATCAGACCAGATCACGAGGCAGACTTTCGACCCCTCAATACTGCAAGTGGCCATGGGTCCCCTTGGGTGTGGGGGCTTGGGATCCCCCGAGGAAAATCCATTTGATCTTCAGTCCAGTGGTCTCTGAGCCTAAGCAGACCCTAAGCAATTGTTCAAGGTTATCCCCCCTCAGTGGCCTCCACAGGGAAGTCTAGCCTGTCCTCTTCTGGCCTTTTGCCCTCCAGCCTAACCACCACCCACCACCCACCACATTCTAGGATTTAGCCCCAAACTGGGCTGAGGCAGGTAGGTCTTGTGGGTTCTGGCCAGCACTCAGTGAGCAAGTCATTAGCCTCAGCTTCCCCATGTTCATAATGGGAGCCCAGACAGCATTGTGCTGGGATGGAGAAGCCTGGATTCAGATGTAGGTTTCAGTGCACTTTGCACCTGAGACCTGCAAGGCCTGATGATTACACCTATATTCGCTTCTGCAGTTTCAAAGCTAAAAGGAATAATGGTCATCCCTGGAACTGTCATTGATGTGATTATCATCATAATTCTGGCTGTCCTCACCTCTCTCCTCCACTACCCAACACCCATCAGGCAGGGCTGGGGCCCACTAAGCCTCAGTCCCTTAACACCTTCCAGATTGATGTCACCTACAATGTACCTGACCCAGTGGCCAAGCCAGCTTTCCAGGTGCTTATTAACCTCCAAGAGCCCATGACTCAGGGGCACTCTCCACCTCTGCCTGCCTCCTCCTCTGCCAAGGGTCCCCGAAGCAATCGGCGTCCAGCTGATGACGACGACCCAGCAGCGGACCAGCATCACCAAGAATACAAGGTGACGCTGGAGGTGTGCACCAGGTGAGGCCACATGTCCCACTGGCTGGCACCCCTCACCTGGGCTGCCCAGGAGAGTGATATAGGCAGTGGGTGGTCTCCAGGGACCAGGAGGAACTTCCAGCTGTGTTTCTCACCAGGCAGGAGCTCAGCAATGGTTTTTTAAGTGAATGAAAGAAAAACAAATGGCTTTTGAATGGACGCAGCAAAACCAATGATGGTCAGGGCAGGGAGGCTGGGTGAGGACAGCTATGCGGCCAGAGTGCTGATCCCTGCTTGATACACCAGCTCTAGTCCCCTTGGTTTCCAGGGGTGAGCCTGGGACCCACCACAGGGGGCCCTCACCCACAGAGAGGTGATGACAAAGAGGCTCATCACTGTGGTGATGGCCTGGCAGCCCAGTGGTGGGTAGGTCAGTGGTTGCCATGATACCTGCAGCCCAACAGTGGCCCAGGTATCTGCCCTTCCCACAGCCTGCTGGCTCCATTCTGAATGTCCCCTACATTTGGCAGAGGGATCTGGCATCTAACAGGCTCCAGAGAAAGCCCAGTTAGCCACTTCCTCTGTGTTACAGAGGAGAAACCAAGCCTGGAGCTAGAAAGTGACTTGCCCAAGGTCTTCTGTCAGGGAGCCAATGGTCAAGCACATGGCCTGAGGCTGCCCTATGGAGCCATTGCCCCCTGTCAATAGACCTGGGTCAGACCTAGAATCTTTGGCAAGGCCCTTTTCTTCTGGCCTCAGTGCTCTGCTTGTAAAACGGGCTGACTAAACAGACCAAGCCAAGAACATTAGTGCCAATGGACCACCGGCCTAGCCCAGGGCAGGCTTCCCCAGGACATCAGTTGGGTGGGCTCCAGGGGCAGAGAGGGGCCCTAAATTCCACCTCAGGGCTTAAATTCTCAGACCTCTGTATCTCTCCTGTCATTGAAAGGTGGCTACATGTAGGGTCCTCCAACATGGCTGTCCTTGAGGTGCCCCTGCTGTCAGGCTTTCGGGTGGACACCGAGAGTCTGGAGCAGGTAAGGTGGTGCCGGAAGGCAGGGACCTGGTGGGGTCTCTGGACAGTGAGCAGGGCCTGAGCACCCAGGGTCAGGCTAGCTGGCAGCTAAGGCCTTTGTAAAATATTATTGGTGGGGGGGGGTTGTTTGTTTTCAATTTTGTTTTGGTGTTTGTTTTTCCTGCCTGGACAAAGATGAGCCTACCTAGGAGCAAGTGGAGGAGGGTGGGGGCTCTTTCAGCAGGCAGAACTCCTGTGGAAAGTTATTATAAGTGTTGGGGGGGGGAGGGCTTCAGTAAAGAAGCATGTGCTTTGGGCCAGTTTGGGGCATCAGAGGGTCTCCCTAGTCCATTATGCCTTATACCAGCTGTCTCTCACACAACCTCAAGAGAAATGAGTGCCATATCCCCATTTTGTAGGGGAAGAAAGAGGGGCACAGACTTGGAAGCTTGTCTTGGGGAAGCTATAGCCAAACTCAGGCTGGGATTGGGGGGGAGGTTATGGGGAGGCTGAATGGAACATCACAGGAGAGAAAGGGCCAATTCAGTAGCTCTGGGGCAGGAATAACCTTTTGTGTCAAAAACTGAAAAGAAGTCTCAGGCTGGGAAGGTAGGTTAAATGATGCAGTAAGGCAGGAGCAGTTTGCAGGGCCCAGCAGAGGGCCTTGTAGGCCACAGTGAAGCCAGACCTATTCCTGGGGCTGGATTAGGGGAGGCTGCAGAGAGGGAAGCAGGCACTCTGGGCAGGGGTAATCAGCTCTTGAGGGCCTGGGGAGCACTTGTTATCATCCTGTGGCTCCAGCCAGGTGAACCCAGACTCTGGCACATGGGACTTGCTAGATGACCCCAGGCAAACTCCTGAACTTCTCAGGACCTTGGCTTCCTCTTGGGCCTGGAGTGGCTCCCACTGACCAGTGTGGGCCCCAAGGAGATCTGGGAGATGAGCAGAGAGCCTGAGCTGACCTTGGCCTCTGGCTTTCTCTCAGCTGCTCCTTGACAAGCACACCGGGATGAAGAGGTACGAAGTGGCTGGACGCAGAGTTCTCTTCTACTTTGATGAGGTACAGCTGGTCAGGGTCAGTGGAGGCAGCTTCCCTGGTGCCCACAGTGGTGAGGGTACAGTGGTCACAGCCTGGTGTGGCTCCCCACAAGTATCTCATACCTTGAAAAAGATACTGGGAAAATAAATTCCAGGCCCAGCTTATGTCTCTGTGCCTCAGATGTATAGCTTTGGGTGGAAAAAATGCAGAGAGGGATGAGGTGGAACGTTAATCAACCGTAACAAGGAATGAAGCACTGACACGTTACAACCAGATGACCCTTGAAACCATGATGCTGAGTGAAACGCAAAAGGCCACACAGTGTGTGATTCCATTGATAGGAAATGTCCGGAACAGGCAAATCCATAGAGACAGAAAGCAGATTAGGGGCTGCCAGGGGCTGGTGGGCACGGGAATGGGGAGTGAGGCTAATGTGGACAGGTCTCCTTTTCAGAGGAAACAAACTGTTCTGGAGCTCAGATACAGGTGACGGTTGTACAATATTGTGAATGTGCTAAGTCCGACACACAAAATGAGACCAGGTTTCTGTGTGCTATATCTGCTGAGTACCCTGAAATCAGCCAGTTCTGGGCTTATGCTTTGGGGCGTCACAGAGCACAGGGGCCCAAGCTCAGCCTGATGGCCCCAGCCGAGCCCTTCCACTGTCCCCGCAGATCCCCAGCCGGTGCCTGACATGTGTGAGGTTCCAGGCACTCCGTGAGTATGTGGTGGGCAGGACGTCGGCGCTGCCTGTCTCTGTGTACGACTACTATGAGCCTGGTAGGCCCGCGCCCGCCCGCCTTCCCGACCTGGCCCCTGGCCCTGTCGCCCCTTCCCCTCGCCCCACTCATCCACCCGCCATCACCCCTCCTCCCGCAGCCTTCGAGGCCACACGCTTCTATAACGTCAGCTGGCGAAGCCCACTTGCCCAGGAGCTGTGCGCCGGACCCACCTGCAACGAGGTGGAGCGCGCCGCGGCCCGCGGCCCGGGTGAGTTAGCGGGGTCGTCCCCCTGACCTGCCACCACCGCACCTGTACTCGCGGGCGCCTGAGAGGACGTCCACTTGGGTCTTGGGTTTTTTTTTTTTTTGTTTTTGTTTTTTTGCAGTTTTTGGCCAGGGGTGAGTTTGAACCCGCCACCTCCAGCATATGGGGCCGGTGCCCTACTCCTTTGAGCCACAGGCACCACCCTGGTTTTTTTTGGGGTTTTTTTTTTTTTTTTTTGCAGTTTTTTTTGGTCGGGGCTGGGTTTGAACTCTTCACCTCCGGCATATGGGGCCGGCGCCCTACTCCTTTGGGCCACAGGCGCCGCCTGGGCCTTGGGGTCTTGACGGAGGAGGGGCCACCATTATAAAGTATGGAGGACATGACACAGTCTTGCACCACGCGAAGTCTGCGCACTGGGGGCTCAGCTGAACCCAGCAGCCGGCCGTGCAAAGGGGCGGGGACTGAGGGGGAGGAGGAGTCGGTCAGCGAGGAGGGGGCGGGACCTAGCTGGAAGGGGCAGGGGCCAGCGAGGAGGGGCGGGGCCGAGTGGGAGGGAGTGTCCGTCAGTGCGGAGGCGGGGCCGAGCGCGCTTGGGGATCCGCCCACAGGGGAGTCCTTGCCTCCTTTCTGTCCCACAATCTAAAGGGCGTCCGGGGACAGAGAGTGGCCTCAGCAAAGGGGTTGGCGGGGCTGAGGCGGTCCCTCAGGACCCCTTTTAAAATTTTTCCAAATTTGTTGGAGAGAATTTGCATTGTTTTAAAACTTAAATTTTTTTTCTTTTTTTCGTAAGTACTAGGCAAATATCTGCGTGGAATTCCACAGAATCAGGGTTCAGGACCTCCCATTTTGTCGCGCCCCCTCTCCACACTGAGGGGAGCCGTGGTCCCCGATCCCAGGCCCTGTAGAAGTACGTGCAAGGTAGTTGGTGGGGGGCCCCGTGTCCTACCGACTTTGCCTCATTCCCCAGGCTGGATTCCCGGCGAGCCCGGCCCCGCCGTGGCCCCTGAGGAAGGGGCGGCGATCCCGCGATGCGGCTGCGCCCGCGACTGCGGTGCCCACGGGGACCCGGTGTGCGGCTCGGACGGGATGGTCTATGCCAGCGCCTGCGCTCTTGGTGAGGACCCTACCTGGCCTCGGGGACCTCTCCTTGCACCCTCTCCCTGTGTGCATCAACCTCTTCTCACCTCCCTTGTCCCCCAGGTCCTCCATCCCTCCCCACGTGGGGCTCTTTTCCCGACCTTTCTGGTTCCAGACCACCTGTGTGTCCCCCCACCATCTCTCTCCTCCGACTTATTTTTTCTTCACAATGGAAGATGCCCTCAGTCTCCCAGTCCCTGGTCTCCTGCCCCTCTCCCACTGATGTGTCCCGCCCCCATCCTGTGACACCTGTCACCTCCCGTCTCTGTTGCTCTAGTTCATATATCTCCTCCTGGTGTCCTCTCCCCCGTGCCTCTATGCTGTCTGCAATCTGGATCCCCTCCCTCAAAACACCCTCCCAGACTGAGTCCCCCTTCTTTCCAGAGCAGCCGCTGCCTCCAGCCTCTGTGCCCTACACCTACCATGATGACCCAGGCCCTCTGAACTTGGGGCACGGGCTGGCGGATGTGAAGCTGAGTGGAGCCCGCCTTGAGGCCGTGGACTCGGACCCAGAGCTGGAAGGGGAGTTGGAGGACAGGTGAGAGCCTGGCCTGTCCATAATCACTCCCACCTGTGCTGGCCCTAGGCCTACAGTGGGAGTCATTCAAATGGAGGGTCAGCCTGAGAATTTCTGGGGAGATCCGTTTTTTCCCTCCACTACACAACCTCCTCCCACAACACACACTGGAGGAGGTGGGGGGCAGGAACCCTCCTGAGTACTTGACCCCAGGACTGACCCATCCCAGGACCCCAAAGGAATGGTGAAGAAGGCGCTGCCAAGTGGTCAGGGGAGCCCTGATTAGTGAGGCTGGGAGAGGGTTGCAGGGCAGACTTCCTGGAGGAGGCAAATCTTTTGGGTATGAGAGAAAATTAATCTCAAGAGGTTTAAGTAAAAGGTTGATTTCTTCAGTACAGGTATGTGTTCTCCCGCCCTGTCTTGTTGGCAAAGGCAACTTTTCATCTCCACTGAGCAAACCCAGCAAGGATACTTTCCCACCAGCAGCCACCATAGTCCCTGATGTTCAGTAGTATGTCACCACCCCACTCCAAGGCACTGGGGTTTCATCCATGTGCATTTTATGTCATTATTGATAGGGCTGGGTTTATCTAGGGCTACCGCTTTAATACTTGATTTGTTTATTTCCTCTGTTCCTCTATTCACACCCTGTTTTGTTTTGTTTTGTTTTGTTTTGTTTTGTTTGAGACAGAGTCTCATTCTGTTGCCCCAGGTTAGAGTGCCATGGTATCAGCCTAGCTCACAGAAACCTGAAACTCTTGGGCTCAAGAGATCCTCCTGCTTCAGCCTCCTGAGTAGTGCTACCACCACACCAAGTTAATTTTTCTATTTTTAGTAGAGACAGGGTCTCACTCTTGCATAGGCTGGTCTAGAACTCCTGAGCTCAAGCAATCTACCTGCTTCGACCTGCAGGAGTATTAAGATTACAGGCTTTAGCTACTGTACCTGGCCTTTTTGTTGTTGTTGTTGGCTTTGGGTTTTTTTTTTGTTGTTTTTTTTTTATCATACCCTCTTTTGAATTAATAGCATGTATTTTTTTAGAATTTCATTTTAGTTTACCTGTTCTCTTTTGGCATTTTATTTTTAGTGGTAGCTCTGAGGATCACAATATAAGTCTTTAAGTTTTTCAGAGTCTATTGACATTAACATTGTACTTAGTTCACCTAAAATTTTGGAGCTATATATATCCACCTGTCATCCTAACCCACCATTTATGCTATAGTATTTGCACATACAATTTTCAAATCTCCCAAGTGTTGCCCACCCACCTCTAATATCTTTTAATTATCTCTAGTGCCTTTGGAGAGTTTGGAGGGGTTCTTTTTTTGAGGGGGGATTTTTATTAATCTTTTTACTGGGAGATGATCATAGGTTCACATACATACAATTTGTAAGAAATAATACTAAAAAGTCAGGTCTCCTTCACATAGTTTCTGCTAAATGGTAACATTTTGCAAAATCACAGTACAATGTCACACCTGGAAATTGACATTGTTATAATCCACTGATTTTATGTATTTTGCCATTTTTACCCCTACTTATTTGCGTGGGGGGGGGGGGTTATACAGGCTGAGTTAAATTTATCCAAAAGGCTTGGGACCAGAAGTGTTTCAGATTTTGGATTTTTTTGGATTTTGGAATCCTTGCATCATATACTTACTGGTTAAGCATCCCTAATCCAGAAATATAAAATGTGGCGGGGCACAGTGGGGCTGAAGTGGGAGAATCCCTTAAATTTGGGAATTCAAAATAAGCCTGAGAAAGAGTGAAACTCTGTCTCTACTAAAAATAGAAAAATTAGTCAGGCATTGTGGTGGGTGCCTGTAGTCCCAGCTGCTCAGGAGGCTGAGGCAGGAGGATCACTGGAGCCCAGGAGTTTGAGGTTGCTGTGAGCTAGACTGAGGCCACGACACTCTACCCAGGGTGACAGAGTCAGACTCTGTCATAAAAAAAAAAAAATAAATAAGAATGCTAGGTAAATGGAATCAGCATGCAACTTTATTTTTTTAGACAGAATGGGTTAAGTGCTGTAGCATCATAACTCACAGCAACCTTGAACTCTTTTCTCAAGTGATCCTCTTGCCTCAGTTTTTCATTTTTAGTAGAGACGGAGAGACAATGTCTTGCACTTGCTCAGGCTGGTCTTGAACTCATGAGCCTAAGCAATCCACCCCTTAGCCTCCCAGAGTGCTAGGATTATAGGCATGAGCCACCACATCCTGTAGCATGTTACCTTTTGAGATTGTTCTTCTCACTCAGCATAATTTCCTCACATTCACACTACTGTTCAATATCCATAGTTCTTTTTTTTTTTTTTTTTTTGAGGCAGAGTCTTGCTCTATCACCTGGGCTAGAGTGCAGTGGCATGAGCATAGTTCACAGCAACCTCAAACTCCTGGGCTTAAGTAATCCTCCTGCCTCAGCCCTCCAAATAGCTGGGACTACAGGTGTGTGCCACCATGTCTGGCTAGTTTTTCTAGAGATGGGGTCTCACTATGTTGCCCAGGCTAGTCTTGAACTCATGGCCTCAAGCAGTCCTCACCTTTGATCTGTGCAGTGCTGAGATTATAGGCATGAGCCACTGCCCCCCGGTCAGTTCATTCCTTATGTTGCTGAGTAGCGTTCACTGGTCCGGCACAAACCGCTCCACCCTTACCACAGTGAATTCCCAGAACCCATCACTGGGGACCATTTGGAAGAAGCAGGGGCAGGGTCCTGAGTCGCCAGGCTTGCACCACAAGTCCCCCTTCCCAGATGGGGTTCTGCAGTATAAATGGGAAGGTGGTAGCCAGTCCTGAGCCTCGTGGAGCCAGGTTTAGGTAAGGGGCATAGGGCCCCACCCTGGAGGCCTGGCAGCCTCACAGAAGCTCTTTTCCTTTTCTCCTGGTCAGTCAGAGTGGCTTCTCTTCCTAATGACCACCCTGCTCCAAGCAAGATGACACCATGTGGGCTGCATCTTGGCAGGAACCCTCTTGTCTATCAGCCTATCACGACTCTGTTGGGTGGCTAGGCAGCCCCCATGCCAGGTGGGCCCTGCCTCTAAATGAACCTGACAAACAGAATGGCACAGACCTGTCCCCACCTAGGAGGGGACCCAGAGCATGGTGTGGGGACAGCTGGAGGTCCCCACAACCTCCCCAATTGCAGATGGAGCTCCAAGTGGCTGGACCTCCACTCTCCGCTCCAGGGCCACAGCAGCTCCCACAGCCTGAGATTCTGCTCCCAGGAGAAGAAACAGTCTTAGAGGGACTTGTGGCCAAAGCCTCTTTCTGAGAGGACACATCTAACCAAATTAGGGGAACAACATCCGACTTTCCTTGGGTACTTCAAACTACACAGTCTGCCTTTCTCTGAAAACACACAGCCCCAGCCTCCCTTTGGGGCACCTGAGCCACCAAGGCCTTCCCTTCCCTGGGCCAGGACCTCACACCCTCTGCTTTTACCCCAGGGGCCCCTGAATGCATGGCCATACAGGGAAAGCACCTAGCTCCCAGCAGATGCACTTTCAGCTTCATGCTTCCCAGGCTGGTCAACTGCTGGGCTTTCCCAGCCTGAGTCCCTGACCTCCCAGTGCCTGGAGGGCTGACCCCCTCCCAGCAGCCAGACGATGCCCCAGCTCCGGGATCTGCCTGCCTCCAAGGATGCTCCCAGCTGCCACCAGGACCACACCTGTTTTTTATTCCTTTCTGAGACCCTGGGTGCCTATTCCTGCATGTGCTAGTCTTCTCCGAGGTGGTATTTATTTCAGCCAACACAGAGACCCCTTGCCACATGAGAGGACAAGACCTGATGCTGTCCTGGCCTGTGGGGTCCGAGTCTTGCAGCACTAGCCACATCTCACTCCTCTGACTCCTGCAAGCCAGCAAAGGACAGTCCTCATGGTTCCTTCCCCTGGCAGAGAACCTGTGCCCACTCACTGTAAAGCTGTTGGTGAAATAAAAAGTTCATTCCCATAGTCATGGACAGACCGAGGCTTCCTGTAGGCAGTGGGCACCCAAAGAGCAGTACCCAGGTCTCAAGCCTGTTCCAGAAGGGGCCAAACCCCTGGCCCCTCAGACACACAGCAGCTGGGTGGTGGGGGTCACAGGCCAGGACTGGAGTCACAAGTCCCACCCAGCAGCTGTGGGATCCCAGAACCATGTCTTCATCTGTGGCCTGACTTAGAGCAGGGTTTATGGCTGTCAAACACCTATACCCTGAGAATGATCCTAGGTTTCCGTGCACTTGTATGAAATGATACAGATTGGTCCTGGAGCCCCTTCATTCCCAGCTTCCCCCTGTTTTCCTTCTTGGAAAACGAGTAAATGATCATGCCAGGATATTGACATGGGACCACATCACTTATCTTATTCCCATCTCCTCAATCCTCAATTGGACATGCATGTGTGTGTGTGTGTGTCCTGGGCACCCAATAGGTGGGCTGACCAGAGACATAAGTCCATCAGAGGGCCCAGCAATGCTCCCCACAGTTTAGGTCCCAGTGGCTTCTGACTCTGCCCCATGATGCTTGCTAATGTGGGGGCAACTGGGGGGAAAGGTGTGCACAGAAGGACAAGCTGGGGACAAGAATGGTCTACCAGGCCAACCAGGCTCTGGGTCTGTAGAGCTCCAGCATCAGGCATTGGGTGTGGCAGCGGCGGTGGGGGGTTGGTGGTGTCACTGAGCTTGATCCTGGGCAGGGCAGGACCCTGCACAGGATCCATAGACATGTCCACCTCATCACCTACACAACATCAGTCAAGCCCAGAGAGCCGAGTTGAAGAGCTGGCCACCCCAGAACATGCATTTCTTTTGTTTTGGATTCCTAGGGTAACAAAGCCCCACACACAGGGTAACTTCAAACAACAGAAATTTATTGTCTCAGCTCGAGGCCAGAAGTCCAAGGTCAAGGTGTTGGCAGGGCTGGTATTCTGTGGAAGCTCTGAGGGAGACTCTGGCCCAGGCCTCCCCCTGGGTTCAAGTAGCTGCCAGTGACCCTTGTTGTCCTCTGGCTTCTGTCTACATTACTCTGATGTCTGCCTCCATCGTCACATGGCCATCTTCCCCTGTGTCCCTCCCTGTGTTTCTGTGTCCTCTCCTCTTAGGGGGCACCACTCAGATGGGATTTAGGGCCCACCATATTCCAATGTGACTTAATTTTAACTAATTACAGTTTTAATCACCCTATTTTCAAATAAGATCCCATTCCCTGATTCCTGGAAGGATGTTAAGGGGGTGGAGAGGGGACCATATTCAACCCAGTTCTACCTCTCTCCCCTTCCCACTCCTTCAGAGGACTTTTTTTTTTTTTTTTGAGATAGGGTCTCACTCTGTTGCCCAGACTAGAATGCAATGGCCTCATCATAGCTCACATCAACCTCAAACTCTTAGGTTTAAATGATCCTCCTGCCTCAGCCTCCTAAGTAGCTGGGACTACAGGAGTCTGCCACAATGCCCAGCTAATTTTTTTCCACTCTTAGTAGAGACAGGTTCTCACTCTTACTCAGGCTGGTCTCAAGAGTCTGACGTCAAGGGATCATCTAACCTCAAGGGATTCTTCTGCCTTGGCCTCCCAGAGCACTGAGATTATGGGTGTGAGTCCCCGCTCCCAGCCAGAAGGGCAGTTACAGGAGTGATGAGGATTGGGTGCCCCCCTCCCTGGAGGGCTTGGAGGCCACAGTACCCACCGTCTTCCGCTGGCAGAGCCCCGCCCACACCTTGTCCCTGAACTCTGCTGACACATAGTAGTAGATGATCGGGTCCACACAGCTGTTGAGGGTGCTGAGCGCCAGGCTGGGCATGTAGGCGCCATAGAGGTCACCCCAGGCATCCGGGCTGGGGTTTGAGTAGTGCAGCAGCAGCAGCAGGTTGCTGGGCACGAAGAAGGCCAAGGCCGAAGCCAGCACTAGCGCTGTCAGCTTGAGTGCATGGCCATAGCGCTGGCCAGCCGTGCTCAGCGCGTGGAGGGTGGCCCCGTAACACAGCAGCATGGCCAGCAGAGGCAGGAAGCAGCCCAGCAGCGCCAGGCAGGTGAAGGCTGGCCGCCAGTGGGAGACCTGGGCAGCCAGGGGCAGTGCATCATGGCAGATCACATGGTCAGAGCGTGACAGCCGGAAGGTCTGCCGCTGCAGGACCAGGGGCAGTGCCAGGGCAGCTGCTATGAGCCAGGCAGCTGCGCAGAGCCCAACAGACAGACGCCCACTACGCAGGCCAAGGGCCCGCAGCGGGTGCACCAGGGCCAGGTAACGGTCTAGGCTGATGGCCGCCAGCAGCAGCACAGAGCAGTACATGTGGCCGTAGAGTGCGACCATGTCCAGGCGGCAGGCTGTCTCACCAAAGGGCCAGCGCTGGCCCCGCAGGTGGTAGGCGACCCGTGGGGGCAGTGCCAGGGCCAGGAGGAGGTCAGCAGCCGCCAGGTTCATAAGCAACACGGTGGAGGGCAGCCTCGGCATCTGCGTGGCCAGCACCCACAGTGCCAGACCATTTGCGGGCAGCCCCACCACCAGGACAAACCCATAGAGTGTGGGCACCAGCCTTGTGGGCACCCAGCCCAGCAGCAGCTCCCGTGAACTGTCCAGGAGCTCCAGAGTGTCACTGTCGTTGGTGAAGACCTGACCTGGTAAGCTGCGGGGGTTGGGTGGGAGCAGGGGCGTCGCTTCCGTGGGGCTGGCCCAGGGCCCCAGTGAGCCGTCTGGGGGAGAGAGGGTGCCTCAGTCAGGCCTGCCCCAGAGATGGGAGAGAAGGGGGATGGAGGTGGACATGACACTGAAGGGTCAGAGCTGGGATGCGGAGTGGGCTAGGATGAAAGTCCCCAAGTTCCCTGGTTTGTTCCCCCTCCCTGGCTCGGATGTCCCTGCTCTCTGCTCCCCAAAGCCAGGGTCCCTCACTCACCATCACCTCCTCCAGTGCTCCCGCCCTCGTCATAGATGCTGGGGGTCTGGGTGCTGCCCACCAAGGTGACTGCCAACACCAAGGGCCACAGTAGCAGGTAACTCCACATGGCTGTCCTCCCGCTGCTCTGGGCTGTGGCCTTGGGCTTCCTGCCTCGCCAGACCCTCATCCCCGGATTCCGGATCCTGGGTGGAGGAGCAGACTGTGTCTAGGGAGATAAACCCGGGAGGCACAGCCTTTGTCCCCTTGAACCTTCTAGCTGCCTGTGAGAGGCCCAGAATGTGGGCTGAAGCGGCCAGGCCCCTCCAGGTCACTTTGTCACCCTGAAGTGCTTCCCTGAGGGCCTAAGTGCTGGGCCAGCAAGCCAAAGGGGGGGTCCCAGGCTTTAGGCTCCACCCCTAGTCCTTGTCCAGGCCAGGAAGCATCTGTGGCCCGAGTGGCCACTTCCTCTGGTGGTCACGTAAGCAGCTCCTGTTCTCAGGACAGCCTCGCCCTCCAGGTATCCCCTCTGCCTCTGGCCAAGGGGAACTCTTAGCCCTTCCGGAAGCCACCTCCACTTCCTGTCTCTGATGGGCAGGATAAGAGCCCTGCCTATGTGGATCACAGGTCAGAGCAGGTGAACAGTAGCCCCTAACATACCTTGGGTCCCAGGCAGGGCTACTCCATCTCACTACCGTCTCACCCCAAAACTGCCCTTGCACCACCCCCTGGGCCGGAGCAAAGTGAGGTGCAGAGATGGAGGAACCTTGCGAATATGGGGTCTGCTGACAGCTCTCCGTGTTCACCCTGTCCCTGATGCTAATAGTGTGCTACCCCAGGAGTCCAAGGGGACTGTGCTGGTGGCCCCTGGGAGGTGCCCATCCTGGTCTTAAAGCCCCTCTGCTCCTGTCCTGGCCCACTCTCAGCCTGGAGCCCAGGAGGGGCCATGGGTGGCCATCAAGGGAGGTGACCTTCTCACTTTCAGCCCCTGCACCTTCCTGCTCCTGGCTGCTCTGTAGGGACACCCACTGTACAAATGAAGAAACTGAGGCTCGGAGGGGTGGGTGCCCTTTTGCTCCCCAGCACACAGAACATGTCATGCCCTGGGGAGCCACATACTGGGGCAGGGGTGGGAGTCTGGAAGCAGAAGGAGCAGGAGGAGGGCAGAAGGTTGTGGGGAAGATAAAATAAACTAGGAATGGGGGAGGGGTCCAATGCAGCCATTTCCTGCCTCTTCAAGCCCTAATCTTAGAGTTACACACACTCAGGACTCAGGCACCAGCCAGGAAGTGACTGAGCAGAGTCCTAGGGAGAGTCAGCCCCCAGCATAGGGACGGGAAACCGAGGCCTCTGGCTGAGTGCCCTGCCTGGGGCACTCAGCCAGAGGCCTCATCTCAGTTTCTGAGCAGTTTCCACCACTACCAAAGACAAATTCAGCTTCACACCTATGTTTATGAAATCTGGTGGCCAGGGACACCCTTAGCACAAGGGAAAACCACGCCTGGACCTTCCTGCTGCCTTCTGGGTGAGCAGATTGGGAAATCAGGCCGGGGAAGCTGGGAACACTAGCAACTCAGGGATGCCAGGGCAGGGTCATTTGGTGATTATGCATCAAAGTTGTGACGCAAACGCCTGTAGCCTCAAGTCTGGGAATTTCTGCCAGACATACATGCACAGGAAAACAACCGGAGTGGGGGATTGCTCAGCCATGGCCACTCTGGGAACAACTGTGCCAAATCGGGGTAGGTGGGGGAGTCCCAGACATGGCAAGCAAAATACCAGGGCTGTGGGTGACAATGACATCATTCCAACTGGAGACAGGCTGTGCCCAGCCACCTCCCAGAGGACGCTGGGTAAAACTGCTTTTGGGGAGAGGAACTCAGGGTGTCTGCTGTCTCCATATGCTCCTTTGGACTACTGGAATTTTCTTTCTGCATGTTTCTTTCCATAAAAACTCATTTTTTAAAAAAAGGCAGACTACTATTAGTCTTAAAAAGGAAAGAGATTCTGACACATGCTACAAGGTGGGTGAACCTTGAGGACAGTCTGTGAAATGAGCAAGTCACGGAAAGATAAATACTGTGTGATTCCACTGTATGAGGTCCTTGGAGTTGGCACATTCACAGAGAGGAGAACAGTGGGTGCTAGGGGCTGGGGAGAAGCATGGGGAGTTAGTGTTTAATGGGGACAGAGTGTCCATTTGGGAAGAGGAGAAACTTCTGGAGATGAATGGTGGTAATTGTTGGACAACACTGGGAATATACACATCACGGCTAAACTGCACGATGAAATATGGTTGCGATGTAAGTTGCTATGTGTGTTTTACTACAATTCAAATAATTTTTAATGGGGGGAAATTGGCAAACAGACATGGGTTGGTGGCTTATCCTGAGTTTCTTCACCCTTTTACCCTTCAGGACCCTCTGGAAGCCCTTGAGTGTGGTCCCTACCTGGCCCTCCTCACTCCTCAGGGTGTCCATTGAAAGATCAGGGTCAGTGGCTAAGTTAGACATCACACAGGCACCCACAAATGCGGTGCCACCACCCGTCATTCCCGGGTTGGGCCTCACCCTATGGACAGGGACTTTAATCCACCTGACTGGCCAGAGAAGAGGGTGTCTTGATCCTGTCTCCACTGCCACTGGTTACACCCAAGGTCATACCAATGGCTGTGGGAGAACCAGGGTTTGGGGTCCAGCCAGCCCAACTTTGATTGCCTATTTTTCCTGTCTGGGCCCCAATCAGAGTCCATTTGTTCAATTATACCAAGTGCTGAAACTCTGTTCAAAAGGAGCTGGAAAAACTCAGGGCCAGGCAGAGTGGGAAACTGGGCCGTACATCCTCATCTGCCCAGATCCCAAAGGCCCTGGAAGAAAAGGGAAGCCCAGATGGGGCAGGCTCCTGCCCAAGACCTTGGCCTGCACACCTATCCCTACAGCCACCCACCTAGCCTGGCCCCACCACAGCATCCTGAGGCTGATTGGGAGTAAACTTTTTAAAAATTTATTTATTTTTATTTATGTTTTTGAGACAGGGTCTCACTTTGTTGCCCTCAGTAGAATGCTCACAGCAACCTCAAACTCTTGGGCTCAAGCAATTCTCTTGCCTCAGTCTCCTGAGTAGCTGGGATTATAGGCACCTGCCACAATGCCCAGCTATTTTTTAGAGATGAGGTCTTGCTCTGAGCTCAGGTAATTCACTTGCCTTGGCCTCCCAAGTGCTAGAATTATAAAAATTTATTTTTTAGAGTAGTTTTCTTTTTTTTTTTTGAGACAAAATCTCACTCTGTCACCCTGGGTAGAGTGCCATGGTGTCATAGCTCACAGCAACTTCAATCTCTTGGGCTTAAGCATCTTTTCCTTGAGATGGGGTCTCGCTCTTGCTCAGGCTAGTCTTGAGCTCTTGAGCTCAAGGGATTCTGAGGCCAAGGGATCCGCCGAGTTCAATGTCCTAGAGTGCTAGGATTACGGGAGTGAACCACCATGACCGGCCTTACTTTTCAGAGTATTTTAAGCTCATAGCAAAATTGAGCAAAGGGTACAGAGTGTTCCCATATACCCCTGTCCCCACACATGCATAGCCCCCAGTGGTGGATTTGTTTCCAATGATGAACCTGCACCATGTCTTTTATCACCCCGAGTCCCTAACTGACATTAGGGGTCACTTCTCGTGCTGTACTTTCTATAGATTTGAACAAATGCATAAACTTCTCGTGCTGTACTTTCTATAGATTTGAACAAATGTGTCCACCATTATAGTGTCAGTGCCCTAAACATCCCTTGTGTTCCATCTACTCATCCCTTCCTCCTTCCAAGCCCCTGGCCACCTCTTATCTTTTTACTGTCTCAGAGTTTTGCCTTTTCCAGAATGTCATAGACTTGGAACCACAGTCTGCACACAGCCTTTTCAGGTGGGCTTCTTTCAGTTAATAATATATTCCAGGTTCCTCTGCATCTTCTCGTGGCTCAATTGTGCATTTCTTTTTATTGGCAAATAGTTCATTGTCTGGACAGAACATGGTTTATCTATCTATTCACCTGGGAAGCACATCCTAGTTGCTCTCAATTGGGCAGTGATGGATAAAGTTGCTGTAACTCTCCTTGTGCAGGTTTTGTGTGCACACTAGCTTTCACCTCCTTTGGGTGAATACAAAAAGCACAATCTGTGGATGGTATGCAGTTTGCTTTTTAGAGCAATCAGTCTCATTTTCAGTGAGTGCCATCAGCTATAAAATGCTGATTGTATGTTGCAAATAGACAATGAGACCAACACCTCACTAGCAACAGAATAAATGTTCACGGAGTCTCTCACCTGAAATGTCCCTGCTTTCTCTGAAAGCATCACACTCTTCAACCACCTTGTCATATTTGAGGTAGAAGGGGTGGTGTAGGTCACATGGCTGGTTTAATGATGCTGATGTCTGGCTCAGCACCTGTAGCTCAGTGCTAGGTCGCCAGCCACATACACTGGAGCTGGTGGGTTCGAACCCAGCCTGGACCTGCCAAATGACAACTACAACCAAAAACAAACAAAAAAACAACTGGATGTTGTGGTGGGCGCCTAGAGTCCCAGCTACTTAGGAGGCTGAGGCAAGAGAATTCTTAAGTCCAAGAGTTGTAGGTTGCCATGGCACTCTTCCAAGGGCGACATACTGAGACTCTGTCTCAAAAAAAACTAAATAAAAATAAATAATAATGCCGTCCTTCCATCACTGTGTGATGTGGCTTAGAGCAACACACCTTTGTGACTTCCCATTTCCATGGGTCAGGGGTCTAGGCCTGGCAGCCTGGGTCCTCTGCTCCGGGTCACATGAGGCTGCCATTGAGGTGTTGTCTGGGCTGTGCACCCTCACCTGAAGCTCAGGGTGCTTTTCTGAGGTCACCTGGCTGTTGACAGAATTTAGGCCCTAGTGGTGGTAGCTCCAAGGTCCTGCTCTTGGCTCCTGGAGGCCACCTGCTATTCTCTGGTGTGTTCCCCTCACCAGCAAGGTGAGGATGTCCTCAGAGCCAGTGGGTAATGAACTCTCCACTCTCACATTGTCACCTCATCAAGGCCATGAATCCCACCCACTTGAGGGCAGGGGACTCCTGTGCCTAGTGCCCTTCCTGAGGAAGGCCAATCTGGGGGCTGAGAGGGGATCCTAGGCACCCATGACATAGGCTCCAGGCAGGAGAAACCCCCCCAGGGGCCGTGACCCTCTGGTGGGGGTGTGGTCAGACTGGGTGCTACTCAGGGAGGGCCAGCCAGTCCTCTATAGGAACTTCCCAGGGCTGCAGGCCAGAAGTAGAGCTGTGTGGGCCTGTTACCTGGGGGCAGGTGTGGGGGTGGAGGGGGCAGGTTTCAGGCCTAGAGATGAGGAGATACACAGTGAAAACCAGGACATAGGGGACAGCTGGGGGGCACCAAGGAGCACAGAGGGTGGTTTTCTGGGGCTGCCTAGTATAGGTCTATCAGTATAAGCCTGGACACACAGGCCAGGCACAGAGAAATTAGAGCAAACATCTCGTTTTTTAAATCAGGTGTTGTACGCACATTAAGGCAGAGGAGATGCTGCTAATTTCTACTTAATTTGAAAACTGAGTTGGGCAAAAATATTCTAGAAACCACTTCCATGTTGTGCCAAGACAGGGGTGGGGTGTAGGATGAAGAGCCCCCAGTGCAGGGGACCTGCTGAGCAGGGAGGGCTCAAGGGACCCTCAGGCAGAGTTTAGGACTGTCTATGAGCCAGGTAGGCCCAGTCAGTACTCCTGCGCTATGGCAGGTCCAGCCCACCAACCTGGTGGTAAGAAGTTGGTAGAATTTTCATAGAAGGGACCAAGAGAACCTTAGGGCTTTACATCAATATTTACTTTTTAATTTTAATGTGCAAATAAATAGAAAAGGAAAACTACATTCAAAACAGCTGCAAAGGAAAAGGGCAAGGCCCAGAACAGAAATTCCTCAAAAACAGAAGAGATGCTCTCTAGAAGCATGCGGGGCAGGGGCAGGGGTGACGAGGGGAGGGGCTCAGCAGGGGTCTCCAGCCTTACCCCAGCCCTGGGAGGCTCCACGGGGATAGCGCAGGCACAGGAGGGGCCACAGGCTCGGCCAAGGTCTGGTTCAGGAATCCTGGTGACATAGAGTCCCTTCTTAGGAAACAAGGATGCACACAAAGTGTATGTGTCATACACGAGGAGACACTGGGAGATCCCAAGCAGGTAGATCAACCTTGGAACCTCCCAGGCCTGGAGCTAGGAAGCATCCGGAGCCTCCAGTTCCATAGAAAACCTCTAGAAACAGGTTTCTACCTCCTGGAACCCTGCATTTGGCACAACTCTACAACAGGAAGATGAGGGTTGTGGCTGGGCAGAGGCAGCTGCTGGCTACAGACGTGCAGGACCCAGCTGCGGTTGTCACCATGGGAGACATGGGGACAGCTCCAGTCCCAATTGCTTAGAGTTCTTGGCATAGAAAGCCTCTATAGGACAGTCGCTTCAGCCCCTCACAAATGGACAAAATGATCCACAGAGATGCTGTGCTGGCCTATGTGGGTCCTGGGATGGCAGGGAAGACACTTGGCTCCCTGGGGAGCAGCTGCAGGAAGAGGGGTGTCAGGGTGGCACTCAGAGTTCCACAAAGAGAGATCTCACACCCAAAGAGCCCGGGACCTGGCCGCTGCAGAAGTTATACCGCTAAGAGCAAGAAGGAATAAATGTGTGTGTCTGTGCGTCTCTCTCTCTCGGATATCCACCTGGTACACGACTGAGCCTTTGGGCCCTATGGCAGGAGCCATACAAGCTGGGCAGGAACGGGTCAAGCAGAACGCCCCTCCCATGGTCTAGACTTTAGCTACTGGATCGACATGGGGTTTGGCATCTCTTTTATCCAAAGGGCAGCCTCCAAAGGCATCTCCTGCCTACTTTAGGCCTCACGGTGTGGCTGAAAAGGGCTCATCTTGCTTTCGAAGTCACTGAGGGCCTCTTGGGCATCAGCTGGGAAACGCTGATGCCTGAAACCTCAGCTGATATTTCTGGCAGCTCTCAGAATGTTCCTGAAGGACTCGCTCAGGTCCACCCGGAACCTGACTCCTTCCTCCTCAGGGTCTCTCAGATGCCGACCCCTCCCAACGGCGTCTTGACAGGCTCTTCACCTTCAACTTTTCTAGGACACCTATGAACACAGGACCAGTAGTGCCACCTGCCTGCTGGGAATTTGGCATGTGACAGAGGGGCCAAGGCAGGTGCACAAATATTGCTTGTTCCTTGGCCGGCGCGTTCACCTACCCCCTGTAGTGGGGACTGAACCCCAGGAGGCAAGGGCTCAGGTTTGGCACTCGACAGGGCCACGAGAAGCTGAGGCACTGAGGGGAGGTGGTGCCCTGCTCTGGAGTGCTGTCCCACAGCAGCAGGGCCAGGAGACATCCTCCTCAGGTCATTCATGAAAACACATTCAACGGGACTCAAGCCAGGGCAGGTGGGTGCCCTCTGAGGTGTGGGTGGGTCAGGGTGAGGCTGGATGGCGGCTGTACTGCACGCGGTAGCGGGTGACGGGCAGACCATGAACGTGCACTGTCTCACAGAGCGTCTTGCAGGGCACCATGTCCTCGTCCTCTTCACCCATCAGCCAGTCCTGCACCAGGCCAGCTGCTTCCACTGTCACGTTGTCCTCCAGCCAGCGGCTATGCCACTCTTCAAAGTGCTGGTGGTGGCGGAGCAGCACCAGTGGCTGTACCTGTAGGGAGGGGAGCAGACATTGTCAGGGCAGTCAGGCACCCTCAGAGCCCCAGGATGCAAGGTGGGGGCGGGCATTGGGAGGTCCACGGCCCCTGAACATGGTGGGATGGTTGGCACCTGCTTGGCACGGCAGAGGGTGCCACGGCGGTACATGTAGTCCTCAGAGTTGACGATGAATACCATCTTGTGTGTGCTGAGCTTGAAGCGGCAGTCCACATCACATGCACTCTCCACCCCCACCAACCGCTTCCACGAGCTCCGGGGCTCCCCGCGTAGGGCCCGGGCCTGCTCACTCTGCCACCGGCGGCGGAACTTCTTGAGGTTCCTGGGGGGAAGTGAGGCCCAAGGGACTTGGGTTTGCAGAGCTGGAATCCCTCGTGGCCCAGAAATAGTGGAAGATGTGTCACCTCCGGGGTGGAGGGGAGTGTGAACTGAAGCAACTGAGAGAGATGCCACCTGGGAAACACCACTGGGATGCGAAGAGCAGCCAAGCACCCACACTCATCTCAGAGCTGCTGCCCCACCTGGCCTGACTGCTCCCACCCACCTCTGACCTGACCCTGGTAGCTCTGGCAGCTTCTGCCCAGGCCTGGGCATTCACCCTCTACCCACTGACTCTTGGTGGGGTCTCAGCCTGGGACTATCCCCTCAGATCATACCCCTCACTGCCCTGGGGTTACTGCTCTGCTCCCTCTAGACCTCGAGCCTTAGGTGGACAGAGCCACACCTTAGTACAAAGCAGGTGCTCAGGAAGTGCTCCCAGAGGGAGAACACACCATTATCCAGCCTCCAGGAAGACAGTGTGGGGCTCCTGGGCCTATAGGGAGGAAATGAGTGAGCATCAGCCTTGGGGTCTCTCACCTCTGCAGGAACACAGGTTTCAGGAGGAAGCCCTCAGTGGGTGAACTGGATGTGCCCTCAGTCCCCACATATTGCTCCACGTACCGGGCCAGGTGCTGGGGACAGGGAGAACACAGCTTGTGGTGACCCTGCGTTGGTGCCATAGGCCCCTTTTACCCTAGACCCTGGGCTTGGGGAGGGGGGGGTTCATTCCAGCCCCAAAGTGTTAAAAGGATAGCAGCTATTGAGGACTCTGACCTGTGATGGAAAACCCCTCACAACTCCCAGACTATATACTGAATAAAGGATTGGGAACAGCAGGACATGCAGAGTCAGGTCATGATATAGACAAACCCAGGCTGTATGGTGACCCCTCTGTGCTCCTCATGTGGTAACTTCCCGAAGGGGGAGTGAGTGGGAGGGAGCTCCTCACACACAGAGACCAGGCCAAGGGAGGACACAAAGAAAGAACCAGGAGACGAACAACAGGTAGACAACTGGTATGAGTTGGGGTGACTGACAGGTAGGGCTGGAAGGGACCCCTGGTACAGGGTGGGCACGGCCTGCTGTGTCCAAGCGACCTTCCATTTATACATTGCCCTGCAGAAGCCAGCATTTCCTCCAGAATCAAACTTAATAATTAAAAAACATGTTTCCTACAAACTCCCAGAAGGTACCAGGTATGCAGGCACTGCATGCATTTGCCTTTGAAAATGTTTCCTGGGTGGGGAGCCCTGTGGCCCAAGAGCCCAGAGGTGGGGGTGGATAGTGCTGTGACAGGAGTCCCCCTGGGGAGTAGGTACCAAGGGAGCCCTAGCTCTTGAAGACAATTTGGGGCCTACTGGCCCTGCACCCCCACCCCAGCACTGTGGACACAAGGGCACCTTTCAGTTTCTCCAGAAAGCTATTAAGCAGACATGGTATTCTAGACCCTGCTTTATAGATTTTAGCTGTTTCAGTTAAGGACAAAAAGGCAGCACAGCAAAAAGAGTTTTCTTTCTTTCTTTTTTTTTTTTTTGGAGAGATAGAGTCTCACTTTACTGCCCTCGGGTAGAACGCCATGTCGTCACACAGCTCACAGCAACCTCCAGCTCTTGGGCTTACGCGATTCTCTTGCCTTAGCCTCCCAAGCAGCTGGGACTACAGGCGCCCGCCACAATGCCTGGCTATTTTTTTGTTGCAGTTTGGCCGGGGCTGGGTTTGAACCCACCACCCCTGGCATACGGGGCTGGCACCCTACTCACTGAGCCACAGGCACCGCCCGAGTTTCTTAGACACAGAGTCTTGTTCTGTTACCCAGGCTGGAGTGCAGTGGTACAATCATAGCTCACTGCAGTCTCCAATTCTTGGGCTTGAGTGATCCTCCCTCATCAGGCTTCTCAGTACCTGGGACTATAGGTGCCATCACACCTGGGTAATTTTGGGAGGGAAGAGGGGTAGAGACAGGGGTCTCGCTATGTTGCTCAGGCTGTTTTCAAACTCCTAGTCTTTACGGATTCTTCTACTTCAGTTTCTCAAAGTGTTGGGATTACAGATGAGAGCCTGGCCCCAGCAATTATATTTTTGGTATACTTATTTGTTTACAGACAGTTGGGCTCCAAGAAAGGTTTTAAGGCAGCTACATGTAGGGAGACCCACCCTCCTGCTTTGAAGTGGTTCTCTGCACACAGGAATTTTGGTGCTATCACCTGGAAGGTCCCAGGCCATTTGAGACAAGTTAGTCACTACACTGGGGTAAACAGCATCCTCCAAAAAGACATGCATGTTCAAATCCTAAGCTCTAGTACCTGTGAATGTAACCTTATTAAAAAATAAAGTCTTTGCAGATATAGTTAGTTAAGATGAGACCATCATGGAGTAGGGTGAGCTCTAAATCCAATGACTAGTGTTCTTATAAGAAAAAGAATTACAGAAATACACGATGAGCCCACATGGACACAGAGGCAGAGATTGGAGTGATGCAGCTATGGACAAGGAATGTCTGGAGTCACCAGAAGCTAGAAAAGGTAGGAAAAAAAGATGAGAGCCTATGAGAGTCAACACCTTGACTCTAGACGTCTGGCCTCCAGAACCATGAGAGAATCAATTCCTGTTGTTTCAAGCCATGTTTGTGATCATCTGCTATGGCAGCCCCAGGAAATGAGTGACATGCACACAGGTGAGACCTTCTGGCAGGTTACATGAGAGGCCAAGGCAAGCAGGAGCCACAGAAAGAGAGAAAGAGGGGGATGATGAGGGCTGGGCAAAGACCCCCCAGCTGCCTCTGTGACTGCTCTGGGGACTTGCACAAGTCTGTCACCAGGGTGGGGGAAGCGAGTGGGGAAACATCTGTCCATGTGGAATGTATGGTTTGGAGTACGGGTCATCAATTGGTGATTGGGAACTGGAATGCTAAGCTGGCAGTAACAGATACGGGGAGTGCAGGGGGGCCAAGCCCTGGGGACACCTTGGAGCAGGGGTTGGGGGCCAGGGCAGGCAACGAGGAAGCCTGGCTCTCACTTCACTATCCTAGATACACTTGCTGGCTCCTAAGGGGTCATCTGCTCTTTGGAGATCAAGTACAGGGGCAGGGAGAGTGACAACTCCCCACCCTGCTGGGCTCCCAAAGGAGAGAATTCAACCCAAAGTGAGGTTTCTCTGAGTAGATGCTATGTTCTGTGCCTGGCTAGCAGGTGGAGGGCCCTCTGGATGGGAGCTTATGCTGCTGCCCTCGGTTGCCCTCCGCCACCCCATGGTGTGCTATGACATCACCTGAACTTCCACAGGGTCCTCTGTTTGGGCCTCCTCAGTGTCCAGGAGCTCAATGGTCATGATCACCTGCCCTTTGCGCTGGAGAAACATCACCTGTGGAGGACAGGGGTCACAAGCAACCTAAACTGGAAGAGCCTGGCCACTCACAGGACAAGAGTGCAAGGGCACGAGGACCCCACTTCCCTGAGACCCTGATGCTTCCCTGCAGGACTAAGGCCCTCCAGCAGCTGAGCCAGAGGCCTCTGCAGCCCAAGCCTGACACCAGAGTGGGGTGTGAGTGGCTGACTCTCTCCTGCTATTGCTGGGGTGCTTCCTCAGAAGGCCTGCACTTGTTCCCACGGCTCAGCATGTGTCCAAGTGCAGCCAGTCTCTCACCTTGAAGCAGTTCTCGTCGGCCATGCACCGTTCAGCCTTCCACTGGTAGCTGGTCTCCCTGGCAGCGCGGACACAGCGAGAGGAAAGGTTCCCGCCAGCAGCCCCCCGCTTCTTCTCGTTCAGGTAGAGCTCCACTACCTTCAGGCAGATGTCATCACTCACAAGGTGATGCAGCTGGAGGAGAGGGAGAGCAGTGGATGCCCAGCACCCACCTTCTTCTGCTGGAGCCCCTACCTCATCCAAAGAGGAAGTCAGCAAAGGCCTGGAACTCGGTAGGACGGAGAGTCCGTGACGTGGGGATGAAGGCCAGGATCACAACAGTTTACCTGGGTTGATCTCAGAGCCATGTACAGACCAGACCAAACCAGATCAGATGAGAACAGACCAAATTAGACTGGGCCAAACCAAGCCAGTCAGGACCAGTCTTACAAACCCCATCTGGGTATAAGAACTGTATGGAAAAGACCTGGAAGACACGCCCAGGTCAAAATCAGTGTCTGGCACGTGGCAGGTACACAATAAATACCAGTTGCTTTTGCTAAAAACCAGAAATGCTGATTTTTAAGAAATAGTGAGGCATAGTGTCAGACACAACTTCAACAAGGCAGGTTATAGGCCAGACACAGTGGCTCATGCCTGTAATTCCAGCATTCTGGGAGGCTGAGGTGGGTGAATTGCCTGAGCTCAGACATCAGCCTGAGCAAGTGCGAGACTCCATCTCTAAAAAATAGCCAGGCGTTGTGGCAGACGCCTGTAGTCCCAGCTACTCAGGAGGCTAAGGCAAGAGAATCGCTTGAGCCCAAGAGTTTGAGGTTGCTGTGAGCTATGATACCACAGCACTCTACCAAGGGTGACAATGTGAGACACTGTCTCATAAACAAACAAACAAACAAACAAACAAACAAAAGAAAAACAACAAAAGTCAGCGAGGATGGGCCCTCAGTGAGTACCTGGCCCAGGGGTTTGGTAGAGCCACAGCAGGCAGCTTGAGGCCCTGACTGCAGCATGAGCTAAATAGCTCCATTTTCTTTTTAACAATTTCTAGGAGATATTTAGGGAGATATGGCATAATGCTCAGCCCCCAACCCCTGTGCAGCCCCCTGGGAATCCTCTCCAATTTGCCCTGTGCCAATTTCTCCATCACCTGGGTGGAGTGCACACTGTGGGGGAGGGAACCATTCCTGGCACATAGAAGGAAAGTGAAGATGTCAAGATGCAGGGGTGGGTTTTGATATGTCTTTGTGGCCACAGGGCAACAGGGCAGTCTCAATAGAACAGACAGTTCTCTATAGGCTACGGTGTCCCAAGGACCACAAAGGGATGACAAGGCCTCAACCACATGAGCCATCAGGAAATGTAACTGGAGCTCCAATGAGATCCCTCTAATCCCCAGAAAAAAAGATGACCACAGGTAAGGAGAGAGTGGCCTTGCCTGCTATTGGTGGGAGTGAACCATGAAACTGGATGCGTCCTCTGGGGCTAGACACATCTGCCTGCATCTCACCCCAGGGCAGAGGTACATACACGCACAGACGTCCAGCAGGAGACTCACTGCATGGGCTACCATCCATGTCTGGCCTCAGAAGGCCAGTGAACAAACTGTAGTTCGTTCCCAGGAATCCTTGGCAGGTGTGTGCGTTGAAACACACAATCTCACAGAAAGACGGTTCTGGGACACAGCCAGACACTGTGTACTTCTGTTTACACATGGCTCAAGATCAGGTAAGCTACTTTAGTGCAGGAATCAGGGTAGTGGGTGCCCACGGATTGGGGGGGGTGGGTGGGAGGGAAGACAGAGTGGTGTAGTAGGGAGGTTCTGTTTTTGAAAACCCACCACACTGCCCACTTTGAATTTGGGCACTTTAATGCACATCTGTATTAACTTCAGTAAACAGTCTTTCAAATCTGGAAAGAAATGTCTTTTCCAAAACATTTCTTGTGATTGCATCTGGGTGGGAGAGTAATGGCATTACTGTTTTTTCCTGTTTTATGATAAACAACCTTACTTCGTAACCAGGAAACAAAACTTGCGATGAGCAATTTCAGCAGAAACCAAGCAGCATCCATGTCCTGGGACCACACCTGGCTCACCTAGGGCTTTTGCTGTTCATATTTTATGTGACTGGTTTCCTCTTGTTGACATTCAGCTAGGGTCAATTTTCTGATCCCCACTCCATTCCCCTTCCACAGGAGAAGTGGGTTCAGGTTTTTTACATGTTGTCAAATGCCAACCTGAAGAAAGGTTTGTCAATAGGGACTCAAAAACTTGGACACAAACGTTCACAGCTGCACTATTCACAATCTGCAAATGAATGAATGGATACACAAAATGTAGCCTATTTGTGCAACAGAATATTACCCAGCCATAGAAAGGAATGAAGCACTAATCCATGCAAGGGAGATGAAAAACAGGACGGTTAGTGAAAAAAGCCGGACACCAAAGGGTCACACACACAGTGTATGACTCCACTAATAGGAAATGTCCAGAAGGGGCAAATCCAGAGACAGGAAGTACATCAGTGGCTCTTAGAGGCTGGAGGAAGGGCAGTAGACCGCTACTGCTCATGGGGATGGGATCTCCCTTTGGGGTGATGAAAATGTTCCGGAACTGGACAGAGGAGGTGGCTACACGACACTGTGAATATGCCAAACGCTACGGAATTACGTACTTCAAAAATTTCACATTATGTGAATTATAGCTTAATAGAGAAAAAAAGGAAAGGTTTGCTATGCTAAACATGGAGCTCCCATTCCAGCCTAGGAGTGCAGGAAGGGCCAATTTCCAGCATCCTGAAAGGTAAGCCCTGCCAAGTACACAAGGGGATCTGTCCTGCTCACCTGCCGTGCAATGTTCTGTACCAGCTTGTCCATGGTGAAGCCGATGTAGGCGTGGATGGTGAACATCTCCCGCAGGGTGTCCTCATACTGCGTGGGGTCGATGCTGCCCTCCAGCAGGCTACGCACCATGTCCAGGAAGGCCGGGTAATACTCTTCCAGCTCCACCTCACCTGGGGGGAGATGGGAGTAGTGTGGCTTTCATTCACTCTTCTCCTAGGGGGATAATACGCAAAAGAAAAGCCCCCGCACCTCAGGGCCCCAAGAAACCCACATTGGCCCTCACGGGCCACCCCTGGGACAAATCTGGAATTGCCAGAACATTTGTGTGCATGGCTATCCTCTGAGCCTTGGCCTTTTGACTAAGGAATGGCAACCAGACAGCCACACCGCTAGGCATGGTGGCTTTACACGCTCAGGGAAGGCTGGTTGGATGTAGGAAAGGTGCTGCCACTCGGTAAAGTGACCTCCTACCCTCATACTGGGTAAGAGGTATTTGGGGACCCCTGTCTTACTCTGGTAATTTCCCATTTGCGATTATATAATTACTATGAAATGAAAAATCAGAAAAGAAAGCAGGACGTCTCGGATCAGGAGCTCTGACCCGGCGCCTACAGAAGCCGTGGGCGCCTTACTGGGCTGCTTCAGTCGCAGCTCCATGGCAGGGTCACTGCCCTTCTCCCTGCGGCCCTCACAGAGCAGCTTCTCCCGCTCCTTCTCGGTCCGATACTCTAGGAGCTGCTTCTGCGCCTGGCGGTAGATCTTCAGCAGCCTTGAGCACAGGGTCTGGTGCAGCCGCAGGAAGAAGTACCAGTTGTTGTTGGCAAAGAAGAGGCTATAGACATCGTCCAGGGGCTTGTGCGGTGGCGGCAGTGGCGGTGGTGGTGGCTGCTCAGCAGCCGGCACGTCCCCAAAAGCCCCCTTCTCCTCTGGGGGGCTGCTCTGTGGCCCAGGCACTGGCTTTTTCCGCTCTCCAGGGTCTGCGCCCTGCCCCTGGGGGCTGTCCCGGTCTTCATCGGCTGACTCCTCAGATGCACCCAGGTCCAGATGCTGGGAGAAGAAGAGGCTGGGCACAAACTGGTGCAGCAGCTGGTGGATGGTACCCTGGTCCTCCTTCTGGATGGCCGGCTGTCGCTTTACATAGTAGCTGATGAGGGCTGCTGCATCCTCTAGGATTTGCCGGTCCTCATACACAAAGATGAGGTGCGGCTCGCTGGAGGGGGCACTCCGGCCCTCCGAGTGCTGCTCCTGGTGCTGCAAGGGGATGGGGTCGCCATTAGGTGGGAGGTAACCCAGCCCCAAGGAGACCCCCCCCCACCTTCCCACAGATCGCTATGAGCAAGTAGACGGGTGTTGCCCAGAGAGGGGCGAATGACGACTGTAAGGTGAAATGGTGAAGTCTTGGGGGGGAAGGATCATTTGCTTTGATCCCTTGGTCACATTCCCAGTCTCCTCCAAAAACGGAAGGCAGCCCCAAGGCACCACAGGACCTCAGATGACAGAGCTGGGAGTACTGAGAGGCTCACTTGGGTCTGGGGCTCAGCCTAGCTCCAGCACAGAACACGCCCAGAAGGGCTCCCATTGTGGCTCTCCACCAGGGATGCCTCCAACAAGGCTGAGCTCCCACTACCAAACCAATACCAGCACCTCTGATTCCGTGGACCAGAGGCTGCCCAGACCAAGCACTCCCTTGGGGCCAGGGAGGCTCAGGACAGACTGCGGGCCTCTGTGTCCTTAGTTCAGATGCTCAGCGACTCCCCAGAAGACCTGTGACTGCACACATGTAGAACCTGGCACCCAGCCCTCTACACCTGCTCCATCACTAACACCCCCCCACATCTTCTGCCTTGTCCATTCTCCACCAGCCCCTCCACACCCTGCTGTCACCATCACTGACCTCCCCTACCTGGTTACATTCACCAGCCCCCTCCAACCCTCTTACCATGGGTCCAGAATGATTTAGCCAACAGGAGCAGTCACCCTGACAACTCTGCCTGGGTGATTCCCAAGACACTAAGACCCCAGGCCCTGCTACTGCAGAATGAAAACTGAAGAGAGGCCCCTGCCACCCCTAGCTGGCACCTCAGCTTTCTGGGGTAGACGAGTCATGTCTCTTTTCAGCACAGGCTACACTCCTTGATTAAACATACATTTTTTCCAGGTGTCCTTTCTGCCTTGCCTGCAGGGCTCAGGCACACTGAGCTGGTCCCCAGAGAGGTCTACAAGGTTGGTGACTATAGGCAACTCCTGACTGTCCAGTGAGCTGCATTCCCCTTATCACTTCCTAAGTCTCACGTGTCTCCTTTATGGCACAAACACCCTCAAAATTCTTCTAAAGTCCTCTCTGGAGCAGGATCCAGTGTAGGTGGTACGAACCATGCTTTGTAGACCACATGATGGAATGAGGGTCTGCCTCTGGATGCACTGAGGCCTGCACCTGCAGAGACCCACCATGTTGGCTGCACCCCACCCCCCTCAGCACCTTCACCCCCTAGGAGACCAAGGAACTTGGCAGTAATATTGGTGGGTTTCAAGGCTGCATCATCAGTCTTGCAGATATATGTGCCATAAACCCTTTGGGGGTGGTTTTGGGTCTTAGGATCAACCCAGGACCAGTGTGAGGAAACCGGATGGCTCATGGGACAGGCCTAGGGCCCTGCAAGGGTGAGTGCAGTGGGAGGGAGGGGGTTGCTCATGCAAACTCTGGACAGAGATTGGCCTGTCCAGCTGTGCCACCGGCAAGCCAGGAGGTCTGGTCCAGCAGCCTGGCTCCAGTGCCTTCAATTTCCGAGCTGTAAGAGGAGGTATGCATGTTTGCTGCACAGTTATGTGAAGAACAAGGGACACAAAGTGTGGGGACGCTGCATGCCCCAATGGGTACCTAGGGCAACCATGTGCGCTCCCCATCCATGATCTGGGCACTGGCCAGGGTGTGGCATCCCCTCCCCTCCTGGCCACCTCCTCGGGCCCCCACTGACTTCTGCAGCAGCAGCTGTTTCCTTGTCCAGAGACCATTACCTCCCACCAAGCTCCTCCCTATAAGCAAGCAACTCCCTATAAGCGTTTGTTAAAAGCCCCAAATCTGTGAAACCCCAGGGCCGAGCTCACCTCAATTCTTTGATTCAGGCCCTGGGAGCCTTGAACAGGCTGAACCCGCCAAGAGGGCAGGAAGCCCCGGGCTCAGATGCTTATTGGAGCATCTGGTTCAGAACTCTGGTCCCTATGAGTAGCCTTAGCAAGTGCAACCTCTTGTGCTTCGGTTTCCCCAAGGTAAAATCAAGACTATGATGGTACTGCACAGTACGGCTTACGAGCGAGACTAGAAGAAATGTTCCTTCTGAGGGGCTGACAAGTGTCTGGGACAGTCACCAATAAAGAAACAAAGGCTGCTGCTACCCAGTCACCAAAGCCAAAGCCCAGAGTGGGAGGGAGGGAGGGAGAGAGCCTTTTCTGGACAACTATAGTCACGGCTGGCCTTTCACCTTGACACAGCCCTGCATGGGTGACTACAACTTTTCCTGACTATAGGGGAAATGGAAGCAGAGACCCAGCAACCTCCCCTGGTGGCAGGGAGAACCAGGACCCTGCCCCAACTTGCCCAGACCTCAGGGCAAGGGGCACTTCACCTCATCATAGACACTCTCAATCTCGTTGAGCAAGCTCTTGGAGCGCAGGGCCTTGGTGTCATTCTGCTTGAAGTTCACAGCCTGGTGGTCAAGGGACTTGAGGTATGCCTTCTCGTACTGCTCCCGCCAGATCTTGTTGAAGCCCTGCTGGGCTTCCCTCCATTCTTCCTCCTTGGCCTTCAGCCTAAGGAGGCAAGAGGAGCTCAGCACCAGGACAACCCAGGGGGCCCTTTTCGAAACAGATTGCATAGGACTAGCCTGTCTTCCCCTGGGACTCGACTGTGGACAGCCAGCCTCCAGCCTGTCTGCCTGTCTGTGCCTAGTCAAAGACAGAGGGAGGAGAGAGGTGGGGAGGGCTTACAGAGCTGGTGAGATGGGTTTCACAATTTCTCCATCTCCTCCCTGGCACCCACTATAGGTAGCTGCTGACACAACCATCCTGCTCCCTCGCTCCAAGCCCTGCCTCGCTCAGCTTGGTAACCCCGGGGCTGAGCACAGCACCTGCCTAAAGGCAGCCATCCAGTAAATACCTGTTCACTAGCATGGGATGGTGTCTGAAATGTACTACTAGATAAAAAGCAAGCTGTGGTGCAGAGTGGTCCCCTTTGTGTTTTGTAGTAGTTACTGACATGTCTAGATGTGATTGTGATTATGTGCACCATGGAAGGTCCTAGAAGGTCAGTGTTCCTCCTCTCAGGACAAGAGGGGAAGTGGGATGCACAGTGAGCCAGCCTGTGGCCCTGAGGATGTTCCTCAAGATGGCACCTGTTGACAAACAGCACAATGAGCTGCCAGGGGGTGGGGGTGGGGTTCCCTGTGGCAGGCTAGGGGTTGGGGGTGGGGTGGCTGGACATATGGACACCTTTTCAGGACGACGGGGACAGCGGTGACAGGGTTCTTCTTGAGGCTCTCGATGATCTCTGGGGCCTTGTCACCATAGATTCGGTGGATGGCACGCCGTTGAATCACCTCCGATGTGCCACCCAAAGAGTCATCAAGTCGGAACTTCTCTTGGTCTTCCGGTGCCATCCGAGAGAGCTTCTTCTGCACACTCTCCAACACCCGGATGGTGGCCAAGTTGGTCTCCAGGACAACATCTAACTGTGTTGGAAGACAGGCAGGAAGCAGTTAGCTGCTGAGGTCTCAGGGGACCCCAGAGGCGTTTGAAAGCAGCAGCTCCAATGAGGGCTCAGGTGAGTGTAGCTGGCTCTGAAGGACGATGGCACCACCAACCAAGACCCTCAGCCACTCACCACAGAGGAAGCACCCATGAGCCAGAACAATGGCCCCATCTGAGAAGAGATATGGGCCCCCACTGTCCTCCAAAGCATTCAAAGGATGGGACACATGGTATACACAGCCCTGCAGTAACGCACAAGGCCACCATGCTGGGAGTAATGTCAATCCCAAAAGGTTACGTCCTGGGGAAGAGGCCAGTGGTTCTCAGGGGTCAGGGATAAGGCAGGAGTGTGAGGGAGGCTGATGTGGCTCTAAGTTAGGACAGTATGAGGGACCTGAGCAGGGCTGGGGCTACTCTGGATCTCAACTCTAATGACCTTCTGTTTTTTAGACAGAGACTCACCCCCATTGCCCTGGGTAGAGTGCTCTGACAGCAGCCTAGACTTCCACGGGAAATAAGACAGCACAAAACTGAATACATAGCACGCACACATACTGGTATGTGCACACACGAGTCCAAGTCAAACTAGGGAATTTAATTGAGCTCAGCAGGTTGCAGTGGTGTCAATACCCCAGGGATTGACACTATACCAAGACCTTCACAGGGTGTTACCCCTGGGAAAAGTGATTGGACCCAGGATCTCTTTATGTTATTTCTTACACTGCATGTGACTTTATGATGATTTCAATAAAAACTTTAATTAAGGCCATAATTAAACACGCCAAACTCCACATTTTCAACATGTGCTCTGTGTTTTGTCACAACTACCAGCAGGTGGCTGACACTTGTAACCCTAGCACTCTGGGAGGCTGAGGTGGGTGGACTGCTTGAGCCCAGGGATTTAAGACCATCCTGAGCAAGAGACCCCGGGTCTCTACTAAAAGGAAAACTAGATGATGTTGTGATGGGCACCTGTTGTACAGTTACTTGGGAGGCTGAGGAAAGAGGACTGCTTGAGCCCAGGAATTAGAGGTTGCTGTGAGCTAGGGTGACACCATGGTACCCTAGCCTGAACAACACAGTGTGACTCTGGCTCAAGAAAAAAAAAAAAAAAATTCAGGCCCTTCCCCTAAGTGGCCAGAGGTGATCTGTGAAAATGGTTCGCTATTCACTCAACCCAGAAAACCCCACAAAGTCATGCAAGTCGAGAGGCTCAAATCTTCATGTTCACTTTAAGAACACATGTGAAACTGCCCAGGCCACCAAGGCTGTGCATATACAAAAAGCCACCAAGTATCTGAAGAATGTCACAAAGAAACAGTGTGTAGGGCGGTGCCTATGGCTCAGCGGGTAGGGCGTCGGACCCATATGCCAAGGGTGGTGGATTCAAACCCGGCACCGGCCAAACTGCAACAAAAAAAAAAATAGCTGGGCGTTGTGACAGGTGCCTGTAGTCCCAGCTACTCGGGAGGCTGAGGCAAGAGAATCGCCTAAGCCCAGGAGTTGGAGGTTGCTGTGAGCTGTGTGATGCCACGGCACTCTACCAAGGGTGATAAAGTGAGACTCTGTCTCTACGAAAAAAAAAAAATAATAAAAATAAATAAATAAATAAAAATTCTTAAAAAAAAAAAAAAAAGAAAAGAAAGAAAGAAAGAAACAGTGTATAAGATTCCACCATTACAATGGAGTTGGTAGGTGTGCCCAGGCCAAATAGCAGAGCTGGACACAGAGTTGGTGGCCCAAAAGGAGTGCTGAATTTTTGCTGTATATGCTTAAAAATGCAGAGAGTAATGCTGCACTTAAGGGTTTAGATGTAGACTCTCTGGTCACTGAGCATATCCGAGTGAAAAAAGCACCTAAGATGTGTCTTACAGAGCTCCTGGTCACATTGACCCATAGATGAGTTCCCCTTGCCACATCGAGATGATCCTTACTGAAAAGGAACGAATTGTTCCCAAACCAGAAGAGGAGGCAGCACAGAAGAAAAAGATATCCCAGGAGAAACTGAAGAAACAAAAACTTATGACAAGAAAATAGATGCAACATAAAATAAATGCAAATAACAGTAAAAAAAGTTCAATTAAAAAAATAATTAAATAAACAGAATTTTAAAACTTAAAAACAAACAGAAACAGCCATCCTATAGCTAGCCCTGTAGCAAGGTCTAGCCAGAATTAGTGTATTTCTGGAAGCTGCCCCCTGCTGGAAAGTGCTGGAATTCCTGTTCCTCCAAAGGTGCCTGGGAGGTGGGGGGAGGACGATCAGAACGTGTCCCCATGAGGAAGGGGGGACAGACACATGATTAGGGAGGCCACTTGGAGGCCCAGATGCACCAGCACACACACCTCAAAACGCTCATCCTCACAGCGATGCAGCTGCTCCTCATAGGGGGTCTTCTTGGAGCTGACGAAGGTGGAGTCTTCCGACCAGGAGGGGAAGGAGACCCAGGTGTCATTCAGTACCTGCATCAAGAGGAAATGCCATGATGGTGTGGCAGGCCCAAAATGTCCACGCTGCTTTCCAGTGTTGAAGACATGTAATGCCATCCTCATTATGTTACAGGCATGACCTTACCACACAAATGGCAAGATTGACTTTAAAGTTTTTAAGTGAAAACATGACTTCGGTATCTGCAGAGAATTGGTTCTAGGACCTCCACAGATACTAAAATCCTTGGATAGTCAAATCTCTGATGTCAAAATGGCTCAGTATTTGCACATAACCTACAGACAACCTCCCATATATTTTAAATCACTTCTGGATTATTTATAGTACCTATTACAATGCAAATTTAAATAGTAGCTATACTGTATAGGTTTTTTAAACATTTGAATTATTTTTGTTACATTCTTTTTTATTCCCAAATATTTTTAGTCCAAGGTGGATTGAGTCCACGCATATGAAACCAGTGGATATTAAGGCCCAACTGCACTTCAGTTGGCAAACTTTCTCTGTAAAGGGCCTGATTAACGAGTATCTTAGGCTTTACTGGCTCAACTCTGCCTTTGCAGTTAGTGAGAAGGCAGCCACAAGCAATATGTAAATGACCGGTTGTGGCTATGTGCCAATAAACACAGGCAATGGGCCAGGGCCCACAGGCCATAGTTTGCTGATCCCTATAATACGTCTTAGAATCCAACAGGTACTCTTGAATTCTGGACATGCAGTAATCATCCATGAACCCTGAAGAAGGTCCAATGGTCAAGCTAAACAAAAACATACTGAGGTCAGTGAGCCTGGGACAGAACAGATCATGGCAGCAATAAACTTATGTCTAATAACAGAGGACTACGCCAAACTCCACACTGTCAACATGTACTCTATGTTTTGCCACAAATACCAGCAGATGTGACACTGGTGGCTGTTCAGGAAGAGTTTTATTGGACCACATTCCAGAACCACCCATTATCCAACATTTTGGGGGGCTGAGCACTTGGTCTTTGATCCACAGTACAGGTGCAATAGGTGTTAGGTGGGGATCACTACCTCCTTGCAGATGGCCGTCCTCCCACTGCACTTGGGCTGTTGGTAGGTTTTGGGGAGTGCCCGGTAGCTGGATCCGATGCGCTTGCAGGATGCATAGTCGATTTCCCGGCTTATTCCATCGCCGGATCTGTCACTCATGGGTGGTGCAAAGGACAGTTCTTTCACTCCCAGGAAGGACTTGAACTGTGCAAAGAGTTCTGGAAACTTCCTTCAAAGATAAAGATAAAAGTTAAGGTGGCATCCACAGGACCTTCTGAGAGGGCGCTAGAGATTTCAGAATGGTTTCAAGTAGACACTGAAGGTTAAAGAAAGTCAGAATTCAATACCACAGAGGGACCAAGAGGCGGAACCAAGCATTAGCTGCATGTAAGTCCCCAGGTGTGCGAGTGAATCTGTCCCTTACCCCTGTATCACCAATCAGGTCCCTGGCCCCTTCCTGTGGCTAAAAACCCCACCCCTCACAGGAAGGCCTTGAAAAACAGTGGAAAAGGAAACCTAAATTGGCAGAAGCTGGGGCTCCAGAAGGCAGTGGCAGGAATCTAGGGTCAGTGACATTCCTTGAGTGGAAGAGGATAGGCCTTAGGCCAGGAATGGCAAATGGTGGCCAATCTGTCCTCAGCCTCTTTTTGTAAATAAAGCTGTATTGGCTCAGAGTTGTGCCCACTCATTTACACACTTCCCGCAGCTGCTTACAGGACACAAACAGAGCGGAATAATTCCCACAGAAACTGCCTCTTCACAGATCAAGTTTGCTCACCCCTGGGTCCATCTTGAGGGACACTCCTCCCCTGTAAACCCCTTTGTGGACACATTCTTAAGAGTCATGTCACGACCATGCATGTCAACAGGCAGGTAACCAAACCCCAATGTCAAACTTGATTTCTGTTTAAAATAATATCAGATCTAGTGGCACATCCCTGTAGTCCCAGCTCCTTGAGAGACTGAAACAAGAAGATCGCTTGAGCCCAGGGATTTGAGGCCAGCCTAGGTATCACAGTAAGGCTCCATGTCTAAAAAATATTATAATATCAGATCCTACCAAAAAGGGTACAAGTTACTTTGCCTGTTGCCGCACTGATCCTACTGTGACCTGCCAGGTGACCTTTCCCTCAGTAACAATGTCCCCCTCAGTGACAGGACAGTCTGCTTCCCCCATCTGTAAGAACCCCACATGAACTCTGCCCCAAGGAAAACTCTCAAGCAAATGGAAATATAGGGAGAAGAGACATCAACAAAAACAGTACAGAGTGGCTGGGCATGGTGGCTCACACCTATAATTCTACCACTCTGGGAAGCCAAGGCAGGAGGATCACTTGAGCTCAGGAGTTCAAGACCAGTCAGAGCAAGAGGAGGATCATCTGAGCTCAATTCAAGACCAGTGAGAGCAAGAATGAGACCCCATCTCTACAAAAAAAAGAAAAATTAGCCACCAATAGGCATGGTGGCATACGCCTGTAGTCCCAGCTACTCAGGAGGCTGAGGCAGGAGGATTGCTTGAAACCAGGAATTAGTTTCAAGTTGCTGTGAGCTAGGCTAATGCCATGGCATTCTAGCCTAGGCAAAAGGTTGAGACTCTGTCTCCAAACAACAATAGCAACAATAGTAACAACAAATGATACAGAGGCTGCCTGAGGTTACTACTAGGATAGATGCACACTGAAGGTGATGCTTAAAACCTGATATGTCCCAAGTCCAGCTGTGTGGCTACCACGTGCAGCTGGCAGCTCCCTGGGCCACGCTCAGCTGCCCACTGGACTGAAGCTTGCACACAAACAAGGTCTCACAAAGGCAAATGAGGAATCATGTTAAGATGAGCACAGATCTTCTTCATTTCTGGATCTTGCTCCATAAAAAGTCCTTCCCCAAATACATCTCTCCATACCATTTAAACACCAAAATGGGAATAGCTGCCCATCTGCTTAGCATCTTGCATCTCACATTCCTTATATATTCTATTCCTCACCAAAAATCTCGGGAGGGAGGTGTGGGCGCTTTCTAAAGGAAGAAACTAGAGGCTTGCTCTGCTAGTGAGAAGCAGAGTCTCAATTCCAATCCCGGTGGCCATGCACACCCTTTTCAGGCCCAGGAGCTGATACCTGCTGTGCATACAGCCCCCTCTCCAGCCATCTCCCCAACAGCAGCCTCACTCCTATGCTCAGAGATTCTTGGCCTCTGAGCTCAGCAGAGACACCTTGCCATCAATGTATATTCCACATCTGTATAAAAAGTCAGCAGCATTTGAGCTGAGCCTGCAACATGGCCATCCTGCTCTGGGCAACTCTGAAGATCTTCACCAGCCCAGGAAAATGAACCCAGTGAAAAGATCATCCCAACATATGCAAGTAATCGGGACCACCAGGGAAACACCTGATGAGCTCAGTTCAACCTGTGAGTACCACAGACCGAGGAGCATGACATTGATACAGCTTATGGGGAGGGAAGGGGGATAAATTGCCATCATCCCCATTAATAAGAGGCCCTAATAAGACAAGGGAATACCAGGCGGTCACTTAAAAATGATGGTGTAGGCTCGGCACCCGTAGCACAGTGGTTACGTCACCGGCCATGTACACTGAGGCTAGCGGGTTCCAACCTGGCCTGGGCCAGCTAAACAGTGACAATTTCAACAAAAATTAGCTGGGCATTGTGGCGGGTGCCTATAGTCCCAGCTACTGGGAAGGCTGAGGCAACATAATCACTTAAGCCCAAGAGTTTGAGAGTGCTGTGAGCTGTGACACCATGGCACTCTACCGAGCGTGACATAGTAAGACTCTGTTTAGGAAAAAAAAAAGATGATGGTGTGGATTCACATCTGATGCTGAGAGATATCCCAGAAAAACTGAGTTAAAAAAAAAAAAGGGAGTCAAGGTAAGTATAGCCCAGACTGACTGTGTGACCCCATTTATGAGAAACTCAACAGCCACACATGTGCCCAGAAGGGCAAGGACAAGAGTCATACTTTGGGGTCAGAGCACCCTGGACTTCACCTAAATCACTCACTAAGCTGACTTGTAAGTGACTGTCTTAGGGTAAGGAAAAGGAATTCCATCTTAGCCTCAACTTGCTCAGCTTTAAGACAGGATTAGAGAAGCCATGGCAGTGGCTCACACCTGTAAGCCCAGCACTTGGGGAGGCCAAGGGAGATCTCTTGAGGGCAGGAGTTTGAAGCCAACCTGAGCAAGAGTTAGACCTCGTCTCTATAAAAATAGAAAAATTAGCCAGTCATTGTGGTGGGCGCCTGTAGTCCCAGCTACTCCGGAGGTAGAAGTAGGAGGATCACTTGAGCCCAGGAGCTTGAGGTTATAGTGAGCTATGCTGACACCACTGCACTCCAGCCTAGGTGACAGAGAGAGACTCTATCTTGAAACAAAATTAAACAGACCCACAAAAACAGAACAGGAGGGCGGCACCTGTAGCTCAGTGGGTAAGGCAGCAGCCCCATATACTGAGGGTGGCGGTTCAAACCTGGCCCTGGCCAAACTGCAACAAAAAACAGCCAGGCGTTGTGGCAGGCGCCCTGTAGTCCCAGCTACTTGGAAGGCTGAGGCAAGAGAATCACCTAAGGCCAGGAGTTGGAGATTGCTGTGAGCTGTGACGCCACATCTATCGAGGGCGATAAAGTGAGACTCTGTTTCTAAAAAACAAAAAACAAACAAACAAAAAACAGAACAAGAAAGTGTATGGAAACACATTAATATGTTTAGGTCTGTGAAAAGACAAAAAGGAAAAGGACCTGATTGATCCCCTTGGGCAGATGACATGAAAAGCAATTCATCTCCCTGAGACTATAATCAAATGTCTACCCTGGGCAACCAAAAGGTGGTAAATACTGCTGAGATCCCCCTGTGCAATCTGCAATGAATGAATTCAAATGAGTGAACAAACCTGCCTGCTAACATCACAGAAGGAACAGGTAAGAGACAGGTGGAGGATGCAGCCTGTGACACCCTCCTGGGGCCTGGAGCGGTAGACACAGAAGCAATAAGGCCTAGAATTGGAGGGAAACTCAGAAGAAAAGACTCTCTAGACATATCAGAAGACAAAACGCTGATGAAGGTGTCTGGCAATGCCCACTGGGGTCCACACTGTAATCAGCTCAGGAGGCCATCACTCCCCAAGTCAGGATACTCTTGAGAGAGAGGCGGGGGTGGGCCTGGTACCTGGAGGTCCACACTGGAATCAGCTCAGGAGGCCATCACTCCCCAAGTCAGGACACCCTTGAGAGAGGGGCAGGGCTGGGCCTGGCACCTGGAGGTCCACACTGGAATGAGCTCAGGCGGCCATCACTCCCCAAGTCAGGACACTCTTGAGGGAGGGGCAGGGGTGGGCCTGGCACCTGGAGGGGGTTCTGGGGTGGGCAAAGGTCTGTTTCTGATCCAGGTGAGTATCCAGGTATTTGTCTACTAATGACTCATGACGCCATTTGCCTGTCATGTGGTTTTCCAGTTACATTAGGAAATTTTTTTAAAGTTCTTTTCTTTTTTAATTAATGGAAAAGGGCTCACACAGCACCTGCCCCCTGGGTTGTTTTCAGGGTTGAACAGGCCAATGATGTATAATGTGCAGACATCACATGCAAAACCCATGTTTTTTTAAATCTTCATTTATATTTTTCTGATGTTCTTCCTTTCTTTAGGCAGATCAAAGTTTGTGATTTATATCATTTCCTTCTGCCTAAGAAATCTTTTCCTTTACTTTTTTGTGAGATGCTATTTTAAGAGCTGCCCCCAAGAGCTCTCAGGAACGTCAGGCAGATACACCACTGATCTTCAACTCACATGCCCACCCGGCCTGGTGACCCTGAGGGTAGATGCACACGCTGCACACGTGCCCCCTCGCTCCTGTGCCTGGCAGGCACCTTCTCAGCTGCCCTGCTCCCCAGGTTCTGGAGCCTCTTCCCACTAAGGAAGCTGCTCTCTGTGCAACAGGGATCCAATTTCCAAGTGTTAGAATGTTTTAAAGCACTCACTGGGTGAATCCCTAGAGAGAATTTTGCTGAGTGAAAAAAACCCATCTTGGAAGGCTATCTCCTCTGTGGTTCCGTTCATGCAACAATTTTGTTACATAAATTTTCCAGATGGAAACCAGATGAGTGGTTGCCAGGGGTGTGAGACAGAATCTAGTTGAGGCAGGGTTTTGGGGATGGAAACAAAAGGTCAATGCAAGGCCCCTCGTGGTGCTGGGGCAGTTTTGTATCTTGGCTATAGCAGACGCACAAACCTCCATGGTGAGAACACGGTATAAAAATAATATGTACTGGGCAGCACCTGTGGCTCAATGGGTAGGGCATCAGCCCCATATACTGAGGGTGGCGGGTTCGAACCTGACCCCGGCCAAACTGCAAACAAACAAACAAACAAACAAAATAGCCAGGGGTTGTGCCAGGCGCCTGTAGTCCTAGCTACTCGGGAGGCTGAGGCAACAGAATTGCCTAAGCCCAGGAGTTGGAGGTTGCTGTGAGCTATGATGCCATTCTGTCTCAAAAAAAAAAAAAAAAAAAAAAATATATATATATATATATATATATATATATATATATATATATATATATATATGTACACACACACACAAAAAAAAAAACAAGTAAAATGGGAATTTTAAAAGATCTGTGGATGGAGCTAGAACATACTCTTCCTTCTTAGTAAACTACCTCAAGAATGGAAGAAAAAGTATCCAATGTACTCAGCCCTACTATGAAACCAATTTATAGCCCAAGAAAATGGGGCAAGGGGAGAAGGGAAGGGAGGGGGGAGGACGGGTGGAGGGAGGGTAATTGGTGGGACCACACCTACAGGGCATCTTACAAGGGTACATGTGAAATGTACTGAATGTAGAATATATATGTCTTAACACAATAACTAAGAAAATGCCGTGAAGGCTATGCTAACCAGTGTGATGAAAATATTTCAAATTGTATATACAACCAGCGCATGGTATCCCATGATTGCATTAATGTGACATAGCTATGATTTAATTAAAAAAAAAAAAGATCTGTGGGTTACATGAGGGTCAGCATGGTAGGTACTCACTGAATGTTATTGATAGGTTCTTAGAAACTGACTTTAATCAAAATAACATAATGCAACCAATTTGACCCCAGGCTAATTGACATCAAGAAGAGCAAATTTCAGGCGGGGCATAGTGGCTCATGCCTGTAATCCTAGCATTCGGGTGGGGGGGCCAAGGCAGGTGGATTGCCTGAGCTCAGGAGTTCGAAACCAGCCTGAGAAAGACCCCATCTCTAGTAAAAATAGAAAAAACTAGTTGAGTATCATGGCAGGAGCCTACAGTCCCAGCTACTCAGAAGCTGAAGCAAAGAGGATCACCTGAGCCCAGGAGTTTGCTGTGAGCTATGATGTCACAACACTCTACCCAGGGCAACAGAGTAAGGCTCAGTCTCAAAAGAAAGAAGAATAAAGTTCCTACAGCACATTTCTAGTCACAACATCACCAAACTTTTACATAAAGACCAAAACACTTATAATATTAAACATTGAAATAAATATATATACAGTTAAGAAAGATGAATAAAAATAAGTAAAATAATGATTTACCTAATTAATCCAGTTTAGGGTCTTGGATGCCCAGAGCCTATCCTGGCAGCTCAGGGCACCAGCTGCTGGAAAGGACATCATATGGTCACACTCACCTCCACCCCCTGACTGAGACCATTTAGACACATAACATGCATAGTTCTGGGATACGGCAGGGAACCAAGCATTAGAGAAAACCCACGCAGGTATAGAGAGAACATGCAAACTCCACACAGACAGTGGCCTGGCCAGGAATCAATTTTTTTTTCTCACTGTTTAACAAAGTAACATTGAATGAAACCATGTTATTGGAGGACCTGCCGTGCCCAGGTCATGATACTGACTATAGATGTTACCCTTAGAGGAATGAGGTGTAGGGTACCCAAGATTTCACTGTATCCCTTCCTATAAATTCGTGTGAATCTATAATTATCTCATTAACATTTTCAATTAATAAACAAGATCAAAAGCAGCATATATAACTTTTCAGAACAATTACTAAAAACAAGATGGATGGAGTTTACAAAAACAAAACCCACCTGCGGAGCCCTGGGAAGTCAGTCACTCACCCTAGAAACGGGCTGACCAGCTGCAAGAGCTCAGAGCCGGACACCAGCTCCTGGTTGAAGAGTGCGATGCAGCGGAGGAAGTTCTCATACACCTCCTGGCTCTTCAGCACCCTGCGGACCTATGGAGAGAGCATGTTAGGGGTCCACTGTGAACTCCTGCTCCTCAGCCCCCTGGACAAGTTCAGATTACAAGTCACCAACATGGCAGTGCTCTAGAGGAACCAGCCATGCATGGTCTGTCAGCACAAGTGTCTGTGCAGCAACTCTCAGCTTGTGCTCTGACAGCATTTGCATGCAACCATCTTCCCTGATCTGCCCACAGGCTCTGGGCAGGAGTCCTAGGACCATCCCAGATTTAGAAAAAGTCACAGAGCTATAAAGTGGCAGACATGTATGTCTTCAAACCCTGCTCAAACTCTCAGCTCTGCCTTTCCCCTGCTCTGGCCTTCTGCCCACCATACTGTGTGACTCTGCTCCATGAGGGCTCACACTCCACCCCTGTGGGGAGAGCTGGGTCCCAGACTGAGCTTGGCAGGGCTTGCCTGGAAGGGGGTGGGCCCAGGGAGCATGGGGCCAGCCAGCTGAACCCGGCATGCTCAAGATGGAAGCCAGGGGGCCACCTTCACCTTGTCAAAGAACGAGAACTCCTGCAGGGTCCCGTACTTTCCCACGGCTGCAATGGACAAGTCTTTGGTACCACGGAGTTTCATTTTCTTCTGTGAGAAGAAATTCCACATGGTTAATACTCTGTGTATCCCGTGGGTGACCTGTCCATCTCTGTCAGTCATAACAACACTAAGATCGAGCTTTCCTGATGAAAGCGCCATGAAGTGCTCAGTGAGGGGCTCAGTGAGGGATGGGCAGGACCCTCCCTGTCACCCAGGACCCACAAGATTGTGCCTTTTCATGGTGCCCTCAGCCCCTGTGTGAAGTGAGGGTGTGTTCTCTTAAGGCAGCCTCGGTCACAACTCTCCCTGCCAAATCTGAGCTCTAAATTTCATTTTAGGACTTTTGGTAATAGGTAGGAAAGCCACTAAGTTGGAGTGACCAGGGTACATGCCCTTGGACATGGTGACATCAGAAACCTCTGCTGATGCCTATTTTGTCCTGTGGGCCACGATAGTAACAAGGAGATGGGAACACCCTAGAGAAGCCGGGTTTTAAGTCCCTGTGAATATTAAGCTGGGTGTGAACATGGACTTGGCTCCATGTCCATTCAGGGTGATACTACACTGTGCAGTCAAAACTGTCTCCAAAGTGCTGAGAGAGAAGAATGCATCAAGAGGACACAAGGGCCAGCCTGAAGGTCCCCACTGGCCAAATCTGGGACAGTTTGGATGTCAAAATCAACAATAGTAGTAATGGATTACAACCCAGAGTCCATATTGATAAATATAACTAAGTAAATGGGAAAAAAGACCGAGTTCCTCCTTAGAGTAGGAAGACAACTAGTAAACGTACAAGGAATAATGGAATCAGAAAGCCACCATCACCGGAGATGAACAAGACAGGAGCAGGATCTCAGCCCCACTCACCCCTCACTTGTGCAGTGATTAACCTACACAACTGTATGTGGCAGGCTTGCCCATGAAAGGGTCCTGATGGCAAAAGGAGCATACTGAGGAGTATACTCTATTTCTTCTGACCTTGGGAGGGATAACACCCCTCCTCCTCCAATACTCTCACAAGACAGGAAGAACAGGTCAACGGCCACCTTAGAGGAAAGTCAACGTCCCAACATCCTACAGCCAGTGAACTTCAAGCCAGACCAGGGTCCTGCCTTAGCCCCCTGCCCTGGGCACCTACAGGGAAGGCCAGGCTCATTGGAGTGCAGACGACATGCAAGACTGGTGGTTACCTTGGCCGGTGCTGACACAGGACGGAGGAGGGAGGGCCGGGAACGCTTTTTGTTGTGTTCCAGGCTCTTCTCGTGCTCATTCTTCTGGATGCTGTTCATTTCACATGGCCCATTTCCCGTGAACTGAGGACACAACACAAGTGGTGGTTAATGCTGGAGAGACAGGGCCAGGCCCATGTGTCTGAGCATAAGAACTGTTTTCAGCTCAGCCCAGTGCTGTCTGCCACAGGCCAGGGGCTCTGTCTTCATATGAGGTGACTCCCAGTGAGATGCTCATGTCTACCGGGGAGCGATCATAGACCAATGCTATAAAACTGGGAGAAGGCTTGAGTAAAGCCTTTATAGATGAGGGAGGGAGACATCTGAGCTGGGTCTTCCAGTGCAGGGGCTTACACAGACCCCCACTGACAAAGTGTCTCACTGTATGCATGGCAGCACCACAAAAAGGCAAGGCATAGTGGGCAGAGACAGGTAACAAGAGGAAGCGGCAGACGCTCACCAGGTCACTGATGAGGGGGTTGGAGCCAGGCTTTGAATTATTTTCCATTATTTTCTATAAATGAAGAAAAGCCTCTTGGGGACAATGGCATTACTTGCTGTGGGGGCTTGTATGGTTCAGGGCTCCAATGCCAGGCTCTACGCCATCCAACCACCAACAGGTCTGGGATGTTCATCCTAAGCAGGTGCCCACTACAGGCACTTGACAGTATTCACTGAGAATGGCTCTGGAACAATCTGTTTAGGATTTGTATCTGTACAAATGTACCAGAAAGCTGGAATGGACAGAACAAGACAGACAGACTGCAGCTTTTTTCTGCAGGACATGGGCAGGGCTGGAGAGGCCCTACACTGCTTTTTGTTTTGACACAAGGTCTTTCTTTACTGCTCAGGATAGAGTGTAGTGGCATCATCATAGCTCACTGCAGCCTCGAACTCCTGGGCTCAAGAGAGCCTCCTTCTTCAGCTTGCCAAGTAGCTAAGACTACAGATGTACTCCTCCATGCCTGGCTAATTTTTCTAGTTTTTGTAGAGACCAGGTCTTGCTATATTGCTTAAGCTGCTCTTGAACTCTGAGCCTCAAGCAATCCTCCTGCCTCAGCTTCCCAGAGTGCTAGGATTACAGGTATGAGCCACCATGTCCAGCCCTGACATTGTTTGGAACCACTGTGATCACCTGTACTGCATTCCCCAACCCCACACCACCACCACAGGCCCTGGACACAGAGATGCATACAAAGGGTGTGTTGTGAGCCCAAAGCATGGGAAAGATGGACAAATCCTTGGTGCATCTGAACAAAACAGCTGGCAGCTATTAGGTAACAATGATCTGGCTCTGAGTTGCTGCTAGGAACATACGTACCTGACATATTAAGTGAAAAAGAAAAAAAAATACACACACACACCCCCGCAGAACAAACAGGATGTGTTGCTGTTATTTATAAGGTAAGCATTTATCTTTTTTATTCTTTAATTTTTTTTTTGTCTCCGTGAGTGAAAAAGGTATAAGCATTTGGTTGCAAATGCAGAGGGAACTTTTGGAAAAAGATACAAGATACTTGTTAGTGCCAATCTTGGAAGAGAATGACTGGGAACTGAGTCAAGGGAGGAAGTCTGCATATTATACTTGATACTCTTGCTAATGCTTGTTTTTTTTCATGAGCATGTGCAATTTTTCAATAACAACAACAACAACAACAACAAAAAAGACCTATTATTTAGTTGTAGGAAAGACTTGTCCCTTAGGGAATTAAACTTATTTGGGGAATAATTATCTAAAGATTCAAGGCTATTCCAAAAACTGTAAGTGGAGAAACTGGCATCCACGTAATAATTCCAAAACTGGCATCCATGTAATAATTCCCCACTAGTATTTCATTTTGTAGATCCTAGAAAAAGTGGAAACATCAATTCCTAAAAGAGGCAGCTGGGTGATGATACAGATGTATGCTAAGTGGGAACAGGGACCTGGAGAGGAGACCTGCCACTCGCCAAGCAGGTATCACTGATCTTCTTCCAAGAGAAATCTCACTTTTCAGTTAAATGTCCCAATTTGTGAATACTTGAGCCAGATGGACCTCCCAGAGACCACATAGGTCAGGAGTTGGTAAGTTAACCACGAGGGCCTGTTTTTGTAAATACAGTTTTATTGGTACCTGTCACAGCTCTTTGTTTTGTAAATAAAGTTTTATTGGTTCCTAGTCATATCCATTCATTTTCTGGGGTTTTTTTTTTTGAGATAGTCTCACTTATTAACCCTCGGTAGAGTGCTGTGGTATCACAGCTCACAGCAACCTCCAAATCCTTGGGCTTAGGCGATTCTCTTGCCTAAGCCTCACAAGTAGCTGAGACTACAGGCACCCGCCACAACACCTGGCTATTTTTTTGGTTGCAGTTTGGCTGGGGCTGGGTTTGAACCCACCACCCTTGATATATGGGGCTGGTGCCCTACCCACTGAACCCACTAAAGTTTTATTGGTTCCTAGTCATACCCATTCATTTTCTGGGTTTTTTTGTTTTGTTTTGTTTTGAGACAGGGTCTCATTACGTTGCCCTCAGTAGAGTGCCACGGCGTCACAGCTCACAACCTCCAACTCTCAGGCTTACGCAATTCTCTTGTCTCAGCTTCCCAAGTAGCTGGGACTACAGGCGCCCACCACAACACCTGGCTTTTTGTTGTAGTTGTCACTGTTTTTAGCAGGTCCAGGCTGGATTCAAACCCCCCAGCCTCAGTGTATGTGGCTTGCACCCTAACCACTGAGCTACAGGTGCCAAGTCCCATTCATTTTCTTAATACAGTTTTACTGGCGCATAGCCACACCTACTTATTGACATCTATTCCATGGCTACTTTTGAGCATGGAAGTAGTCTTTGTAACAGAGATCAACTGGCCTACAAAGCCTGAGATATATTGCTATTGTATTTGGCTCTTTATAAGAAAACTTAGCCAACCCCTGATTCAGGCCAAATGGTCAAGCTTAGTTAGGACAATGCCAAATTTCATCTTTGGTTTCTTTTTCATGCAGTTTTAATAGATGTCCCAAAATTAATATAAAAGATTGTGGCGATATAATCTCAGTTACAACAAATGGTGTCATAAGTGTTTTTAATAATTCTAAAAAGTTGAACAGATCTCTCTAAATGTACAAGGTAGCTCTAATCATCCATTTTACACTGAAAACATCTGCTGAATTGTTAACAAATGCCATTTAAAGAAACTGTGTTGGCAGGGAGTTTTCTGAGGGAAATACTGTACTTATTTTTCTAGGGTGACCCTGAAAGGACTAACTTGGTATTTCATAAATGCCAGGGCTTATTCACCAGGGGGCGCTGTGGTCACAGCCATCAGAGGATAAGAGGCTGCCCTCAAAGCCCTACTACCAAGTTCACAGTGCTTGCACAATTACCCCAGAGCTACCGCCCCCCTTGCTGAACTCCACAGAGTTGGAGGTGAGTAGTGTAGGCTGTTAGACTGATCAGTTACCTAGTGTCCACTATGCCTGACCCCCACGACCCTAGCAGACAGGGCTCCCTACCCACTGTACCAACCCCTAAAGTGGGGGTCTCAGAACCAGCTTCTTTAATGTAGCCATCTTAGGGCATTAGAGCCCCAGGCTCACCCTGGCCAGGTCCTCCCCTGAGGAATATTCCAACTATGTAGGGGGATACATCCTCAAGCTTCCTAGATGAGGAAGCTCCTAGATGAGGAAGCTCATGAGGCCCAGGAAGTGACCTGCCAGGCTACCACAGTGAGGAAGTGACGAACCAGGTACATCAAGCCAGGGCTGCCCGAGTGCATCAATCCAGAAAGCCTCCAGGCATGAGGGCCCACCCCAATCACTCTGTACTGTCAACCTAGCTTGGGGAGGGACACCACACGCACCCATCTTCTTGTGGGGATAGGGTATTCAAGAGCATCAGAGCTGCTGACACTGACGTCAGAGCTGAGAGGCAAGACCCAGATTCAAGAGGATGAGACCCAAAGACAAGCCAGCAAGTGCATGAGGGGGGAAGATGCAGCCTCACAGTGTGGGTGACAGCACTCAGTCCAAGCTGATGGGGGCTCAGAGGCTTAATTGCCTGCCACTTAGGGTGTGCCCCCAACACCATAAGGGTGTGAGGCAGGAGAGAAGCTGTGAGATCCTTCTGCTCTGTGTGGCGACATGGGCCTGGGAGCTGAAGTTAGGAGGGTCCCTGATGAGTAGGAAGGCAGAAGTGAGACCAGGATTTCTGAGGGAAGATGAAGGAAAAAACTAAGTAGAGACGCTGAACTTCAGTGAGATACAAGGGGCAGAGAAAGAAGAAAAAAGGAAAAATAATTATTAGCAAACTAGGAACAGAAGGAAGCTTCCTTGAGCTAATAAAGAGCATTTATGGAAAAAAATTCACAGTTCGTATCATATACAAAAGCAAAAGACTAAAAGCTTTTTCTCTAAGGTCAGGAACAGGCAAGGACACCTGCTTTCACCGCTTCAACACAGTGCTGGGAGGACTTGCCAGAGCAATTAAGCGAGAAAAGGAAATACAAGTAATCCACGTTGGAAAGGGAAGGAAACTATCTCTATTTCCAGATGACATAATCTGGTATGTAGAAAATCCTAAAGAGTCTCCTATTGAAAACTATTGAAGCTAATAATAAGTTCAGCAAAGTTCAATACATAAAAAATCAGTGGTGTTTCTATACACTAACAATGATCAACACAAAAATGAAATTTAAAAAAACATTTCCGTCGGCTGGGCTTGGTGGCTCATGCCTGTAAGCTTAGCACTCTGGGAGGCCGAGACAGGTGGATTGCTTGAGCTCCCAAGTTCGAGACCAGCCTGAGCCAGAGCAAGATCCCATCTCTAAAAATAGCCAGGCATTGTGATGGGCGCCTATAGTCTCAGCTACTTGGGAGGCTGAGGCAAGAGAATCACTTAAGCCCAAAAGTTTGAGGTTGCTGTGAGCTGTGATAACACAGCACTCTACTAAGGGTGACATAGTGAGACTCTTGTCTCAAAAGAAAAAAAAGAAAACATTTCTATTTATAATAGCATCAATAAGAATAAAATATGTGGAAATAAATTTAACCAAGGTTTTACACTGAAACTATAAATATTGCTGAAAGGAATGAAAGACAATATAAATAAATGGAAAGACCCTGTGTGTTCAGAAATTGAAAAACTTACTGTTGTTAAATGATATTCTCCAAGGTGACCTAAGGATCTATTGAAATTCCAATGGACTTTTTTGAAGAAATGTAAATTTGTTTTTTCAAATGTATATGAAATCGCAAGGGGCGCTGAACACCAAAACAATCTTGTAAAAGAATAAAGTTGGAAAACACACTTTCCGATTTCAACCTTACTACAAAGCTACAGTAATCAAAGTAGTATGGTACTGGCATAAGAATAGACACCCAGACCAATGGATCAGAAGTGAAAGTTCCAAAATGAAACCATAGAATGATAGTTAATAAATTTTCAACAATGGCATCAAGAAAATCTGACATGGGAAAGAACAGTTTTTTAACAAATAGTGCTAGGGCTGGGCACAGTGGCTCACACCTATTACCCTAATGTGGATTGCTTGAGCTCACACGTTTAAGACCAACCTGAGCAAGAGACCCTGGCTCTAAACAACAACAACAACAACAACAACAACAACAACAAAAAGTAGCCAGGCGCTGTGGGTGCCTATATTCCCAGCTACTTGGGAGGCTGAGGCAAAAGGATCACTTGAGCCCAAGAGTTTGAGGTTGCTGTGAGCTATGATGCCACAGCACTCTACCAGGAGCAAGAGAGGGAGAGTCTGTCTCAAAAAAAAAAAAAAAAAAGAAAAGAAAAAAAAAAAAAACAGTGCTAAAATAATGGTCTCCACATACAGAAGAATGATGTTGGACCCCTACCTCACACTAGATACAAAAATTAACTAAAATGGGCCAATAACCTAAATACAAGAGCTAAAACTATAAAATCAGGAGAAAACACAAGGGCAGAGCTTCAGACCTTGATTTGGAAATAATTTCTTTACATTTCACATTAAAAACATGAGCCACATACAAACAAAATAGATAAATTGGACTTCAAAATTAAAACCTTTCGTGGCTCAGTGCCTTCGGCTCAAGCAGCTAAGGCACCAGCCACATACACCTGAGCTGGCGGATTCAAATCCAGCCCAGGCCCGCCAAACAACGACAGCTGCAACCAAAAAATAGCTGGGTGTTGTGGTGGGCGCCTACAGTCCCAGCCACTTGGGAGGCGGAGGCAGGAGAATGGCTTGAGCCCAGGAGTTGGAGGTTGCTGTGAGCTGTGGCATCACAGCACTCCACCCAGGGTGACAGCTTGAAGCTCTGTCTCAAAAAAAACAACAACAAACAAACAAAACCTTTTGTGCATCAAAGAGCACTAACAAGAAAACAAAAAGACAACCTACAGAATGGAAGAGGACATTTGCAAATCATATATCTGATAAGGGTCTAGTTATAGAATATATAAAGAACTCCTATAACTCAACAAGATGAAAACAAATTAAAAAATTAGCAAGGAACTTGAGTAGACATTTCTCCAAAGAAGGTACACAAATTGTCAACAAGCACCTAAAAGGATGTTCAAATCGTTAGTCATCAGGGAAATGCAAATTGAAACCATTCTGCGCTCTAACTACACATTGATTACGGTGGTTATAAAACAAATAGAAAACTGGAAAATAAGGAGTTTTGGCCAGGAATCAGAGAAACCAGAACCCAGAACACTGCCGATAGAAACATGAAATGGTACAGCCACTGTAGAAAACAGTTTGGAAATTCTTCAAAAAGTTAAGCACAGAATTAGTATATACCAGCAATTCTCCTAGGCATATACCCAAGAGAATTCAAAACACGTGTTCAAACAAATACTTGTACATTAATGTCCACAGCAGCACTTGTTACAATGGCCAAAAGGCAGAAGCAACTCAAATGGTTCATCAACAGATGAATGGAATGGATTAACAAAAGGTGGCCTGTCCATACGTGGGAGTATTTGACCACAAAAAGGAATGAAGCACTGACACCTGCTAGAACACCGATAAACCCTGAAAATGAGCTGAATGAGAGATACCAGACACCAAAGATCACAGAACGTGTGACTCCATTTATAGGAAACGCCCAGAACAGGCAAATCCAAGGAGACAAAAAGCTGATTAATGGCTGCCAGGGGCTGGGGGAGGGGGAAGAGAGCGCGACTGTCAATGGGGATGGGGTTTTCTTTTGGGGTGATGGAATGTTCTAGAACTAGATATGAAGGTTGTGCAACATTGTGACTGCACTAAATGCCAGGGGATTGTTCACTTAAAAATGGTGAATTTTATGTTACATATATTTCACCTCAAGTTTCAAAAAGGCTTATGTTCATGGAAAAAAACAAACAAACAGGAAATGGGAAAAGCAGCCACTGCAGGCCTCAGGCCACAGCTGAGGGAGAAGGGCTGACTGCAGTCTGAGCCCTGAAACTCCCCACGTGGGGCCCCTCCTCACTCACCTCTGCTTTCTGCTGCCCACAGCCACTGCTGGCCTGAGTGCCCCCAACCCCAGGCTCTGGAGATCTAACCTGCTAGAGCGCCAACACCAGAGTCCCGCTCAACAGAGCCAGAGATGCACTCTGACCCCTCCTGCACCTTTCCACAGGGCTGGGTTACAGGTGAGGTAGTGACTCCTTAGTCCGGAATGGCAGCTCTTGATAGGCCCAGGAGGTGGAACACCCCCTACATGCATCAACCAGGGCCCTGTGTCTCCACAGGAAGACTTGCTCTGCCTCCCAAACCGCCCCTCAGGACTTGGGTACCGCCTGTACAGAGAAGTGTTTTTGAGATTCAGTTACCAGCTTGCTGTGCAAGTGGAGCCTATGTGGAGGGGCCCCCAGATTTCTGCATTGCCCTGTGTAGCTTCTGGGAGACCCTTGGCAGTCTTGGAGGGTAGGCAGGCCTGGTGGACCCTGCCTCCTTGCTGAGGGACCCTGAGGGAGAGCTGGGGCTCTCTGTACTCACCAGGGACCGCTTGGCTTCAGGCAGGAACTGTCCAAACTCTGAGAGCAGGTCCTCCTGGCCCCGGAAGAGGTTGGCCACCTCGGTAAACACCTCCTCTTCAGACATGCCCCGGAACGGCCGGCCCTTTGTGTTCAGCTGCTCCTTCTGCCAGTTTTGGGCAAAGAGGAAACTGGGCGTTTGGCAAGGAAGGAGACACCCTGGGCTGGAACATTGAGGCAGCCCACCGTGGAGATAAAGAAATGACTTTTGGAACAGAGCCTGCTGGTGGAGCCCGCAACATCCTGTGTGCTTCCTTCTGGATCCTGCTGCCTGGCACAGCCCAAGTTATGGCCATTGATGGGGCCTGTACCAGGAGTGCAGTGGGGACAAAAGGAAGGGCACAGAGCAGTGCCATGAGCAAAGGGAGTGGAGCAGGTAAGAGGCCGGCTGGAATTAAGGGCAGGCCAGGGGAAGTTCAAGGTCATGCGTGAACCCTAGGCACTCCCAAGGGCAAGGGGAAACACAGGAGCTAGTGCTGGGCCCTGAAGAGGAGAAACAGGGTAAAGAGCAAAAGGAAGGGACTTCCAGGCCCAGGGACGTCCTAGCCCAGAGTCACTAAGACCCATGGGAAATGGCCTGATCCAAAGATTAAAGCAGTAAGAGGCCCAAAGGGGACCCAGGTTGGAGAGCTGGAACTGGCCAAGAGAACTGAAGGTGGCTGTTAGGAATACATCCCTATCAACTTTAAATGCAAGATTATGTGTATCACAGGGTAAGAGGCAGTGGTGCTGGGGCCCTGCCAGAATGCACAGCATGGCTTTCAATACTCCTACTCCACAGCAACAGAGTAGAATGAGTCACCACTGGTAGTCCCTCCCCATCAGCCGGCTGTAGCCTTTGGGAAGGGAAGCAATTTTAAATCCCGGCCTTGTACCTCCTATAAACAGGAGGGGAAAAAAACAACAACCATCATTTCAAAAGTTACCGATATACTTCAAAACCACATTAAAAAAACAAGCAAAGGCCATTCAGTTCAGAGAGTAAATAGAAATGACCTGTACACAGAGTTTTAAAACAATGACCAAATTTACTGATACTTAAAGAAAAGCAATTTACAAAAGTGATACAGACATCTTTTGCTCATCAGACTGACAGATGGAAAGGGCTTGGGGCTTTTGATGAGTATGTGGGAACAGGTCCTCTCAAACACAGGCGGCAGAAAGGAAAATTGGTGCAGCCTTTTAGAGGACAATTTACTGATCTCTGTTAAGGAGTGGCACACACTCAACTTAGGAACACACTTTCTGGAAATTTTTCCTGCAAAGACAGTTCTTCTTTAACACTTCTTTTGAACACACAAACCTGTTTGAACGTGATACATGTACTAGGGAACAATAAGAGCATGATGCGAATTCTGTGTTTGCTTAAGCACTATTTTGTCCAGGAAAAACATGGGGTGAATGTAGAAAACTTCCCCCGTAGACCCGAGCCACAAAATCACATCTGCCTGCACCCCCACCCACTAGCTCCACAAGTGCCCCCCAGTACTAGGAGCCACCCTTGTTCCTATCTGGGGTTATAACATCCCTTCTAATTTCAGACAACCTCCTCTCAGCCTTTCACAGTTACTCAGAGGCTTCCACCTACCCATGCCCACATCCACAAGAGAACTTCAGGTCTTTCCCAAGATCAATATGGCATTCGCTATAGTATTCACGTAATTCTTAGCTACTTAACATGCATACAATAGCACTATTTTGAGCAGGTATCTATATATTTTTTAGGCATCCTGGGGAAGTTTCTAAGTGTCGTACTCTCATCTGGTTTCCCACAAGCCCTGCAGTTTGATGACAATTGTGAAGGGCGAGGTCACGTTTAGGGGTACAGCTGTGTTAGGGCAGGACTGTGCTCATATAAGCACACAGGGGACATATGTATAAGGTTGTATAATGGGTGGCAGTTGCCCAGAGTTGACTGGAAGCAGACCTTGTGCTAGAATCAGTTGCCTCAGTTAACTTCACTGAACCTGGGAGGTGGGCAGTACCACCAGCTTCACGGCCATTTTATGGATAAGAATACTAAGGATCAGGGAGGTGAAGAAAAGGGCTCTAGACGGCAGAGGGAAGGTCTGAAGGGAGGCCCCACAGAGATGGAAAAATATAGTTATGTACGATCAAATGTACCTTAGAGCTGCTTGGTTTGATTCTAATGGTGTCTTAGAAAACTGTAAACCAATGTTCTAAAATCAGGATAATTCAATAATTCAGATTTCCTGCTTCTCCTCAAGAAATGGCACCAATTAAGTTTCATAGAGAAGAAGTGATTGCTGTTTTGAGCTGAAACACATGAAGTGTTAAGCAAGGAGGCAGAAAGCCCAGGTTCAATTCCTGGTTCACCCACTCGTAAGCCATGAGACCATTAGCAGACTTGTTAATAACCACACAGTCCTGCCTCACTTCACCAAAGTATCCTGGAGATGCTCAAACAGACAAAGAAGATGAAAGAGCCTGAAAACTTAATGTATTATACAAAAATGGGTTGTCTTATTTCCAAATAGGCAGATGGTGCCAATCTGAATAAACAGCCAGTTGGGAACGTGGCATTTCCAATTCTTAGGATGTCTACCTGGTAATTAGTACATGGACACTTTAGGCTTTAGCTTTGAGGACTGTTTACAATATTACCCTGGGCAAAGTCTTTCTTTAAAGTATTTTAAAATCACCTTTGCATTTGTGTTTGAGATTAGGAGTTGCCAAGGGGCTTGCCAAAAATGCAGGCAGGCAGGCAGGCCCTGAGGAAAGGCAGCCCCATGTGGAGGCCTAAGGCATCTGCATTTTCAACCAACTACTAGTAGTTCGATTAGGGGACACTGTGCTGTCCCATTCCCCACTTTCTTTTAAACAGTTCATTGAACTAATATGAAATTTGCACCATGCTCAGATTGTTGCCTAGTATATGCAGTGTGCTCAGATTTATGTGTTCAAAATGAGTGCTCCAGCAGAACTGTCCATGGCAGCCCATCACTGTGACCCTGGTAAAGTAAGTCTCTAACTTCCCTGGTCTTTTCCTCCCCTCCGCCGGAACAGAGCCACTGCACAGCTCTCATGATCCTTCCAGCCCTACATGTGATGACCCCATGAAGCCTGGGAGGGATCCACACTACATAATCACAAGCATCATCCCTCCACCCACATCAAATGTTCACAACTGTCACTAACAATTCCAGCACCCCAAAGATGTCAGGTGCTGAGGCTAACAGGGCTTACACATGACACCCACACTGTGGACTGCAAACAGTCCACCAAAGTGGCTTCGCTGACTATGCACGAGGACCAAATGTCATTAATCTGATCTTAAACACCGATGCTAAAAAGAATCCTACTTCTTTACTTGACATATTAAAGTTGTGCAGATTTCCTCTATTTTTAGAGACAGGATCTCACTCTAGCCTGGGCTAGAGTGCAGTGGCATCATCAAAGTGCTCAGCAACCTCAAACTCAGGGGCTCAAGTGATTCTCCTGCCTCAGCCTCCAGAGTAGCTGGGACTACAGGTGCATACCAGCACGCATGGCTAATTTTAAAAACTTTTTTGTAGAGATTGGGGGGCGGGGGGGGGTCTTACTATGCTGCCCTGGCTGATCTCCAACTCCTGGCCTCAAGCAACCCTCCCACCTCAGCCTCCC
>CAUYPK010009651.1:0-22503 GCA_963574355.1 Loris lydekkerianus
TACATACAATAACTAAGAAAATGCCATGAAGGCTACGTTGAACAGTTTGATGAGAATATTTCAGATTGTATATGAAACCAGCACATTGTACCCCTTGATTGCACAAATGTACACAGCTATGATTTAACAATAAAAAATAAATAAATAAATAAATAAATAAAAACGAAAAAAACCCAAAAACCAAAACAAAAATTCAGTTTCAACCCCTGTGCAATAAAAGTGATACAAATAAAAAAAAAATCATTCATTAAATGATATTTCAAAGACATTCAAAGCACAGTAAGTATGTTCTCGTTTTTACTCTTTTTTTTTTTTTTTTTTTTTATCAACATCATTTAAGTGTGGTCATGGAAGTTTAACTATAGGTTCAAGTGTGCCATGAGATAAAAAAAAAAGTTGAAACACCTGGCCTGGATTATCTAGACAGGCCCAAAGAAATTGAAAATTTCTTGAACGTGGGAGAGGAAGGCAGAAGAATCAGCGTCAGGTGATAACATGTGAGAAAGATGTGATTGTCCCCAGAAGTTGGACAAGGCGAGAAACTGGACCAGCTGTTTACCGGTCACACAGCAAGGGGGCAGGTCAGGGAGATGCAAAAACACCCGGTTTCCAACCCCCACCCTCGTTCATATTCGGAAACCACCAATTTTATGATAACTTTTTATAGCAGCAATAACGAACCAATATAATGCTATATGTGTTTTTAAATTTTATAAAAACACAAAAACTTCCAAAAGTGAAAACATTCAGGAGGTGCTGGAGCTCACTGTCTGAGATGCTCCATCTGGAAGTCAGATCACGGGCCATTCAACATCATAATAAATAATAGTTATGTTACCTCTTGTGTGCGTTTTGATGCCATGCAAAGCTTACATACCAGCCTGTAGATTTCCTAAACAGCAACATTTGGAGTAGTCATTTCCATTTAAATGCTACTTTCTACAACCATTTGCTGCTTTTTTCTTTCTTTAATGTATTTTAATTAAAGGTAAGAAGAGAAGAAAAAAGAGTTGGAAGAGCTAAGGCAGCTGTGATATGTGCAGGGAAGACAGCACAGTCTGCAGAATTAGGCTCAGTTTGAAGACAGAAAAACAGTGATTATAGATATATTGTTAAATGAGATTCTACATACATCTTGGCTTTGAACATGAGACTTGATGTAAGTCAAGAAAAAATAACACTGATCCTTGTGAACACACGCTGATATTTTCTCGATGTTTAATTAATTCTGATGATGGACGTCTACCTCCTAAGTGTTCCTGCAATAGACTGATCTTATTTAAAAATAGAAATCACAGCACAAATAATTGTTGGGTAAATAGCTGTTCCAGTTTTGAATGTAATATTTTGGTGCACAGAATTACTTGCCCTGGCCAAGCCTAGAGTGAAACTGTAAAATCAAATAGTCAGTGTGAGATTTTAAAACTGTGCAAAGAAGAGTCAATTTTCCATGAGGAGATGATCACATCTTTTCTGGGGGAAAAAATTAATATTGGCTTCCTTCAGAGACTCTCCTCTATGTAGGCCAGCTGGAGTATAGTCAAAGAAAGCTAACTCATTTTAAGGTTATCAAAAGCACAACAATTCTCCCTTGAAAATATTTGATCATAAAAAGTCTCTGAGTCTCCCATTACTTTAGGGGTATGTTGGTGTCTTTGATCATCGCAGGTGATCATGAAACCTGGTGGACACACCAGTGGGGCAGCATAGCAGTCAATAGCAAAGCTAGAATCCATATCTTGTTTCCTATATCATTAAGCTAAAGGGAAAGACTATTTGTGGGAACTGCAGTAACTGCTGTTGTGTATTACGGTCATGCATTATTAATAGTAATAATTTTCTTGCCATATAACTACTGGCTAGTCTGTATTGTAAAATATAATAAGTCCCACTGCTCCTTCTCCACCCCATGTGCAATTCTACTATTTTCTGAGGTTCTTTTACTCTCTCTACCATAAATTCTACTTAAGCCTTTCAATAACATTATGGAAAATAATATCTTCCTGAAGAGAGTTGAGGGAGATTTTTGTAACTTTTTTTATTTTTTATTATTGTTTCAGATTAATTTGAGGGTACAAAGAAAGGATATAATTTTTGCTTTCGTTAAGCAGAGTCCCTCTTAGAATTGTGTCCCATCCTCAAGAGGTGTGCCATACATCCTAACATTGTGCTCATAAAGTGGGAGCCCCCTCATCCCCCACCCTTCTCCCCTCTGCCTTCATTCTTCAGTCCCCTACCTTGAATTGATTTGAGTTTTTCTCTTAGGGATTTTTTTTAAAAACTTATACAATAAAAATGTACCCATGTGAAGATAGAAGAAACATACCCACTTCATTTGAATGATTCAATAGTCAAAAGAGGAAATGATACATGAACTTAATATGAAGAGTGAAACTATGGAGAATGAGAAGAACTTGAGTTTTAATCTTGCTCCCTCCTAAGTAGTCGTGTGTTCTAGGGCAAGTTACTTGTGTTTGAATGGTGCTGTGTCTGAGTGTTTTCTGTGTCCTGCTTACCTTGTAGGTTTGTTGTGAGCACCACATGGGTTAACCTAGGTTAGGTACTGTACATACTTTTTATCCAAAGTGATCTTACTGCTGATACATCCCATGGGAACTCTGATTTGGCTCAGGTCCTTTGATCTTAAGGTAAGTGGGCCCTGCACCTGTTCTACAGGCATGTTCTAGAGGTAGGGATAAGCATCACCAGGCAATGGGATATAAGAGGAAGTCTTCAGGGTGCTTCTGGGAAGTTTTGCCTCCCTAGAAAAAGGGAAGGGACAAGAAGACACTTCTTCCATGCTATTTTCTACTTCATACCTTTTCATACTACTTCATGAGGACAGATGCTTGTGAATGATCCATCTATCTGGAGGTTGAGATTGCAGTGTCAGCAGAGACAACAGCATCTGTCTACTTCCAGAATCACTGTTGGGGACAGTGGGAATGGTGGGAAAACTTTTCTGGCTTTAAGACTATTGACTATTGATAAGATATTCCAGTATTTTCAGCCAAAGCCTGACCTTAGAAGGGACTCAAGGATTGTTATTTGTTATTGTCATCTTAATATAATAATTACCAGGTCAGACAATTAAGTTCAAAAACTTGTTGAATATCACTACAGTCACCTTTGAGGTTCTCCCCTTGGGAAGCTATGCCAGTGCCTCATCTGCCCTTTCAAAGCAATTTGGGGGCTCATTTTCTGGAATGGCCATTAGAGCTGTGATTGAATGAAGTCTCACAATTAAATTTGTGAACTCACCCTAGAAAAGGTGCTATAGGCTTGGTGCCCATAGCTCAGTGAGTGGCACTGGCCACATACACTGAAGCTGGCAGGTTCGAGCCCATCCCTTGCCTGCTAAAACAATGACAACTGCAACCAAAAAATAGCTGGGCATTGTGGCAGGCACCTGTAGTCCCAGTTACGTGGGAGGCTGAGGCAAGAGACTCACTTAAGCCCAAGAGTTGGAGGTTGCTGTGAGCTGTGATGTCACAGAACTCTACTGAGGGTGACATACTGAGATTCTATCTCAAAAAAAAAAAAAAAAAGAAAAAAAAAAAGAAAGAAAGAAAGAAGGAGGAAAGGTGCTAAATACCTAATTGCTGAATATCTCTATAGTCACCAGATGGCCACAGAGAGAATTTTGAAGGTGACTAGAGTGATAATTTCAGCAGTGAGGTATGTAGCAATTTTTTCTAGATGAGTTGATGAACTTAATTGTCTGACCTCATATAAAGGTTTTCCCAAGAGGTGTCAATGTTTTGAGAAGTTTCTATATAGGAAAGAGAATTCCTACTGGTAAAATCATGAAAGATTTTCATGCAGAAGAGACCTGCTCCATTGGACTTTGAAGGGTTCAGTCTCTAGCATGAAGAGGTTGGGAAAGGCATAGGCAGAATTCCATTTTGCGGGAGCACAACCTTCCCTGCAGATGTGAGCCTCAGGAGAACAAGGGAGACATATGGAAATTTAGAGCTTCTCATTCAAAACTGCAGGCTCCTTTTCTCTCACAGAGCTCTGTCCAAACACTGTTTCATCTAGAGACTTCAAGGAAATAAGGTTTAGTATGGCTTTATTCTGAAGACTTCTTGACAACTGACTCTAAAGAGTTTTAGAGCATAAGGAGTCTTCTGTTTGAATCATTTTTCTAGGTGTATATATATATTTATTTATTATATATATTATTTATTATATATATATTTATTATATATATATATATATTTTTTTTAGAATAATAATTTAGTTTAAAAATTGGTATAACATACATATTGACCAGACTTTATTTTTCATCTGGCAAGATGACTTGTGATTTGCTTCAATGTGCACAGCCACTAAAAAAAAAAAAAAATCAAGTCTTCTGAGGCTGGGCAGGGTCCGGTTCACTCCTGTAACCCTACCACTCTGGGGGGCTGAATTCAGAGGAGGATCCCTTGAACTCACGAATTTGAGACTAGCCTGAGCAAGAGTGAGACTCCATCTCTAAAGAGAGCTGGGTATGGTGGTGGACACCTGTAGACCCAGGTACTTGGGAGGCTGAGGCAGGTGGAGCCTTGAGCCCAGGAGTCTGAGGTTGCTGTGAGCTATGATGCCATAGCACTCTACCCAGGGTGACAGAGTGAGACTCGATCTCAAAAACAAACAAACAAACAAAAAACCCAACTCTTCTTAGGGCCTGTGCGACCTGATTTCAACAGCTCCACTAAGCAAAACATGGTATAGATAGAACAGAGGGGACATGGGGAAGCTTAAGTATAAAGCTGAAGGGGTTGCATGCAACTGTGTCTCTCATTATTGCAGAAGACAGGCGGGGTAGGGCTGCTGGCTGTGCACGTGGCCCAGGTTTCAAGAAGATTGTCCTCCTGGGATAATGACCCACAGTGGTCCAGGGAAGGGTTTGAGCCCTCACAGCATGTCACTCACTAGCAGATCATTATCTAGGACACAGTATCTCTAAGGAGTAGGGAACATATCAAAAGTTCCTCAAACCCAGGAACAGAGGATGTTGGAAGGCTCATTAGCTGTTGATTCCCTCCTGTTTCCTGGAGGGAAATGACCCCGGTGGTATAGTGTATCTTTCTATTATCTATTGTGGAATATGACAATTCCTTTTCTTCCTTTTTCAAAACATTATCTTTTTAGATTTTTTAAATAACACTTTTAGGATTGTCTCCACTAGTTTTTTGTGGAGGTTTGTTTTTGAAAAGCACATCTTTGATTACCTTGAATAATTAGAAATAAAAATAATATTGAAAAGAATGTACAGAGGAACTAAGGCCAGACAATGATGGTGGTTATTAATATTATTTGTTAGTTAGCTGGGTGTGGTGGCAGGCACCTATAGTCCCAGTTATTTGGGAGGCTGGGGCAGGAGGATGGCTTGTACTCAGAAGTTTGAGGTGGCTGTGAGCTGTGACACCATAGCACTCTACCCAAGGTGACAGAGTAAAATCTTGTCTCTCCCCCCAAATATATGTATTATATTTATGTAATATACATGTATATTATTACATTAGAAAATGTGGTGATTGTGTTAAGTAGTATGAGAAGGTACCAACAGTAGATCCTATTATTTTGCCAATAGGCCTAAAGTTGCAAGTTAGTAAGAGATGTAGTTGTCATTTAATTCTGCCTTATTCCAAGACCCTGCCCTGTCTTCTGTATCACAGAATTTTCTATTGTTCATGCTTACCACATTGCATGGGGGAGAGGGAGAAGAAAAACAGAAAAAGAAAATTAAAAAAGACTATAACCTAAATTCAGTCAAATATCTCATTTTGATTTTTAATTAAAGGGGGCCAACAAAGGGGTGAAAACAGATGGGTCATTTGATTTCTGCCAGAATTATCAATTTTTTTTTTTTTTTTTTTCTTGAAGCTGTGCATTTTAAACACTAAAAGGGAAGTATGGTGGTACACTGACATGAAAACAGAAAATATTCCCTTTTTAATCTATTCATCTTTAAACAAAAAACCCACAAACCTACTTGTTCAGTAATTATCAGTTCTGTGTCTACTATGAAGAAGGTTCCCTGTTACAAATGAGGATAAAGTTACTCAGCCTCCCTTTAATAGAATACTGGTTACCATAAAATTTGTGTTAAATTGCATACGAATTTTATGGATACCCTGTATATTACTCTCATACGTTGTGAAGTATAAATTTTCATAGCATTTTGAAACAGGTGAAATAAGTATTAATTTAAGAAAAGAAAATATATATTTGGAATCTATTCTCACTTAGCAACACTGACTATTATGGCCTAAGATAATTAATGACTCTAGAAGAATAATCAATGTTTAGTTAAAAAGGGTTTTCAAAATAAAGACTATTTTATGCTTTAAAATTACTGTTGTTTAAATTTTTAAAATTAAACCAATATGGTATTTGCAACAGTGTTATGATTTTCCTTTTTGTTCTAGATTGCATTATTTTTGAATGGCTCCATTAACTAAAAATCTTAATTGATTTCAAATACTTGCCATCATTTCAAGAGCATTCAGGAAAATGGAGATCATCTGTTTTTAATAGTGCAGCATTGAGGATTAGCTTGCTCCTAAATTGTATTCACCCGTGATTTACTGTAGACATTTGATTAACTTGAATGTGTGGTAAGCTCTTTCTTGTTAATATAAATGGAACAAATTAGTGCTTTAAATAAAAGGGGAAATAGAGGAGAGGAAGGAATGCAGATATCCCAGATTATCTGGGCTGTTTTTAAATGCTTTGTTTCTTCTCTTTAATTAAGTTAAATATCCTTTCTATAATTAAATTAAAATGGTTGTACCTGAATAATTGAATTTTTCCCAGTTTATGTGTTTCTTTTGTAGCATCTGAAAATGCCATTCATGTACCTCTAGAGTTACATAAGCAGGACCTTGCCCAGGGTGGACTGGGGACCAGCTCATATTCTCTCTGTGGGAATGCTTCGGTTCAGATCCCAGCTCTGTTCAGCCTTGAGCAAATTACTTAAAAGCCTTTTCTCCTCAGTTTCCTCATCTGCAAAGGGCGATGAAAATACTGGTGGCTCAAGTCTATAATCCCAGCACTTTGGGAGGCTGAGGTGAAGGAGGACTTGAGGTAATGAGTTCAAAACCAGATTGAGCAAGAGTGAAACCTGGTCACTACTAAAAATAGAAAAACTAGCTGGGTGTAGTGATGGGTGTCTCTAGTCCCAGCTACTCAGGAGGCTGAAGGGGGAGGATCACTTGAGGCCAAGAGTTTGAGAGCAGCCTGGGCAACATAGTGAGATCCCATCTCTAGAAAACATAACAAAAAAAATTAGCCAGGCATGGTGGCACACACCTGTAATCCCAACTACCTGCTGTGGATTGAGGTGGGAGCATTACTGGAGTCCAGGAATTTAAAGGTTACAGTGAACTATGACAGTGTCACAGTCCTCCAGCCTGGGTGACAAAGCAAGACCCTGTCTCTTAAGAAAAAAAATAAAACCTAACTCAATGACAGAGTTGCTGTAGAACTCATGCGTTCTTAACACAAAGGTCTTGGAAGGACACTAGCCAGTGTCTCATTTTTATGCCCTGGGTGTAAAAATGAGCCACATAGTCTGAAATACTCTAGAAACGTATTTTTAAACCTTGTTTTGTTTTATCTCATAGTACACTTGAACCTATAGTTAAGTATCCATGGTACACTGAAATTATGTTGATCCCAAAACAGAGGGACATAAAAAAAAAAAAAAAAGTATAGACTTACTTTGCTTTTAATGTCTTTTGAAAATAATTTAATAAATGAGCTTTTAAAAATTTTCTTGGCACACATAAGATCCTTTCACGGCATAACAGCGTGCTGTGGCACACCAGTTAAAAATCACTGCTCCAGAACAATTAAATTCAAAACAGAGGAATTACATAGAAATATTAAAAATAGTTTGAGACCTCATTGGCATTTCCCCCAGGCCCCTTTCCCTGTGGGATTACCTGGCTCCAGAAGAGAGGGCAGCTGAGTGCTTGCCCTGTGGACAGGGTGGGAGATGCCAGCAGACCCCACTGGACACAGCAGAGAATTTAGAGGACAGGAAATGCAGAAGGCCAATTAAGAAGGAAAAGTTCTCCATTTCATTGGTAATCAAGGGATAGCAAATTAAGGATAAGATGTGGTTCACCTATCACATTAGCAAAGACTGTAAAATAAAGGCTAAAACCCCAAGGCCTCAAGGGTCAGAAGTACATTCTTATATATGACTCTGATGAGAGTGGAAATTAGATCTTTTGAAAGCAATTTAGTAATATACAGAGAAAACCTATAAATGTCAAGACCTTTGAGTTAGTTAAGTCCCTCCTCAGAGTATTATGGTGGAGAAATAAGAGAAAAGACATTTAGGGCAGCAATTTTTATAATACTTAAAGTATGAAATGATCTTGCTTTCAAGCAATAGATGATTAGTTCAGTAAATGAGAACACAGCCCCATGGTGGGTGCTGGATGAACATTATAGTGATATTGACAAGTATGAGCTGATAAATTTTGACAGGAGCTTAGCCTGGGTAACCAGCACCGCCTAAGTCCCCTCCAGGTCAGTGATTTTCAACCCATGTGCCATGAGAGGATCTTAGGTGTGTTGAGAAAATTATTAAAGATCATTCATTAAATTATTTTTGAAAGAAGTTGAAAACACAGTAAGTCTTTTTCTTTCTTTCTTTTTTGATTTTTTTCTTTTTTTTTTTTTTTGATCAATATAATTTAAGTGTGCCATGGAAGTTTAACTATAGGTTCAAGAGTGCTGTTAGGTTTAAAAAAAAAAAAAAAAAGGTGAAAAACATTGCAGGGAAGTGCCCAGGTGTGGCTGTTGGCCATCCTTTGCTCTGTCACCAACCATAAGGCCCTAGTAAGATGGATAAATTTGGGGTAGACAACTGGGAGTGATGTGTTCTAACCTGGTTCTGCTTACAGGGAGCCTCTGTTCTCTGCTTTTCTCCTCAGTGATAGACTCCTTCTCTGAGGCAAGCTCTTTCACCTCAGGTAATGCTGCCCAAGACATGAGGAAGATTACATGGCTATGACCCTTAGCCATATACTCCTGCTCAGTCCTTATCAATAAAGGTGCTATCTTGATTTCCTATCTCTCTGTAGTGGTTTACATCTGTTTTTCAAAAACTTGGTGGCAAAGAAAAGCATTACATTTTTTTTTTTTTTTTTTTTTGGCCAGGGCTGGGTTTGAACCCACCAATTCTGGTATATGGGACCAGCGCCTTACTCCTTTGAGCCATAGGTGCTGCCTGAAAATCATTACATTTTAAAGGACCCTACAGGCACTAGAACGTTTGAAAATGCTCATTAATTAAAAAAAAAAAAAAGAAAGAAAGAAACTATGTAACAACTTATCCCCTTATGTAGATGTTATTTTACATCCCTAGAATGCAGGCAATAAAAGTTACATTGTCTGTAGCAAATAAAAAAAATAATGAAACCTTCCAAAAGCCAGTGACCTTGTTAATGTTACTCAATTCTAAATGATGTGAATGATATAATTGCTTTCTCCCCTGGAAGAGTACTTACTTGGGTTAATCTAGCGATGTAGAAAATACAGTAGTCCCAGCTACTCAGGATGATCAGGAAAGATGATAATGTGGGACCAGGAGTTTGAGGTCGCTGATAGCTGTGACACCATAACACTCCATACAGGGGACAGAGTGAGACACTGTCTCAAACACACACACACCCACACACACACACACACACACACACAATTATGTCAGTCCTACAAAAAAGCAAAGCAGGGTCTAAGAAGACAGCAGAAAAATGGGAAGGAGTATCTTTTTTAAGCCAGGAATCAACCAAGTCTTCTCCAAAAGGTGACATATAAATGAAGACCTCAGTACGTTTAGAAAGCATGCACCATTTTTAGAATCAGAAAAGCACAGGAAAAAAAGCGGAGCTTGGTTTCCTGCCGTAGCTTGCCACCTGTGAAAATGTCACCGGTGGAGCTCAGTTCTGCTTTTGATCTTTTAGTCAGTCACCCATTTTTACTGAGGGTCTGTTAGGTACCAAGCACTACACTAGGTCCTGGGCAGTTAAGAGTTCACACACTCATGTTTTTTTTTTGTTGTTGTTGTTGTTGTTTTAGAATAGAGTGGGGGATGGTGGAGATACGTAATTGCGAATTGGGACAAGTAGCACGATAACCCTTTATCATGGAAGAAAACAACTATGAGGGTCCTGGAGGAGTCTGCCACATCTGTCTGGAAAAGATCACATAATACAAAATCAGGGAAAGAAGAGAGCCTCGAAAAATTCAAAAACTTAAGGTCAAGGCTAGAAGATGAGATGCAGGGGGGACTGAGGGGCCATATCAAGGCCCAGAGGAGGCCACTGGGGGAAGAGAGTTGGCTGCTGTGCCACCCCCTTCCCCAGTCGAGGACGTGAGGACAGGAGGGCTGGGAGCTGACAAATGTCCTCCCCATCCTCTGGGGCCCTCTGGGGTGTGGTGAACCTGGGTAAGGCCTTTGCAGGTGACGGTGAGTCGACAACCTAACGAGAGAAGGAGAATCACAGACCACGTATAGAAGTAACTTTTCAAAAATATGTGGCTAGAAAGGAGAAATAAAAAATAAAAAACAGCGCATAACTGAAGGGAAAAATGGAAGCAAGGAAGGGTTTTGGAATATTTTTCCTTACTTAAATATGGAAGCAACTATAATTATTGAAATTTTGAAGAGTTTGGTCTTGGAGAGAGGATGAAGCCTGGCCAAGTGTGGGCACTGTTACAAAAAAAAGTGATGGTTAATAAAGTCTCTTTGTAAATTTAAAAAAGAAAAAGAAGGTGGCTGAGGATGAGTTTCCTCCACTGTCTTGTGGATGGTTATGTTCTCTGTGGTCCTTTTCTTTCTTCCAAAAAAGCAAACAGAAACTTTAAGATGTTCCAAAGTGTAAACACTGAAAATTCAGAGCATAAAATGCAAACATTACATTCGAAGATATTTTCATTACTTGACTCACTTTTTAAGGCATTTTTCACATGAATTCATCATTTTTATTCCCAGGGTAGCCTGGTGAGGTTGCCGGGACGTCTGCCAATCAATTCACGTGACTTTTCTATGGCAACACAATGTCAATCATGCTATTTATAAAGTGTCAAGCAATGCAGATCTCCTGACTGTCACGCCAGTGCTTTTTTTCCCCAAACCACACTGCACTTCCCTAGTCTCCTAAATTTATTAAGTATAATCATAAAGTTCAGGGCTTGAAAGTATGAATTGGAGACGGAAGAAAACACCACTGAGAAGGTCTGGATCACTTACATCTTGAGATCCCTTTAAATGTCTCTTTGTAAATTTTCATCTGATAGAAATTATTTTAAATATAATACGCAGAGTATGTTTATAAAACATGCATGCAATGCCGTCCAGGTGGACAACTGTGTGAGGCTCGTCCATCTCAGCACAGGCCACCCATCCACTGTTGGTGACAGAGGCTCCTGAGGGGCTGACTCCCTTGGGCTTTGGAGAAACTTCTGAGTACCCTTCTGCCTCTTGCTTAAGAGATTCAGCAGCACAGAGTTACCACAGGCTTGTGACTTGATGAAATTGTATATCTGTCATTAGATTTCGTTTCTGTCTGTGGAGCTATTCTGAGAAAGACAGTGCTCTATGGGGATAAGTAATACAATTAATAAAATAAGATAAACAAATGATATTAACACGCACTGAGGACACCTTATTTCCTATTTGCAACAGCTTAAAGAGATCTCACCCTAGTATTTTTATTATTATTAAATTTTAACCAAGAACACAGCATTAAGCCAGGCGTGGGGGCTCACGCCTATAATCCCAGCACTCTGGGAATCTGAGATGGGTGGATTGCTTTGAGCTCAGAGTTCGAGACCAGCCTGGACAAGAGCGAGACCCTGTCACTACTAAAAACAGAGAAACTAGTTGGGCACAGTGTCAGGTGCCTATAGTCCGGCTATTAGGGAGGCTGAGGCAGGAGAATTGCTTGAGTCCAGGAGCTTGAGGTTGCTATGAGCTATGATGACACCATATCATTCTACCCAGTGAGACTCTGTCTAAAACAAACAAACAAACAAACAAACAAACCCCAGCATTAATCCTATGGTGAATCAAACACATAGACCAAGATTTCCCTGGGGTCATAGATACCACAGCCAACTTTTTGGAAACTGGCTGCAGCGTTTTCCCACATCCATGAGGGGCCTGGAGGATGACTGCACTTGTCCCAGCACATTTTTCTCTAAGCATGACCTTTTCTACCTCTACCCCTTCTCTGGCTGTGCTGACCTTCCCTGTGCCCTCTTTTAGCTCCTCAGCTCTTCATCCTTCCCTCACCTGCAAACTCCACCTTGGGCTCCATCCCCGTTCAATTTCAACTCACTCCTCAGCTCTTTCTTCAGAATTCTCTTCCGGCCACTCCTCCCAGCAACCCTACCTGGAGTAGAGTAGTTTCCAGACAATAATATTCTAAAATAATTACATACAGAATGTTCCAGAAATTTATTAAAATAAACGATTTCTCTGTCAGAGTTAAATTAATTTAATTCTTTGCACTTACCAAGGATTTGGTGAGAAATAGAAGCAGCAGAAATAATGAGATTCTGTTTCTTCCCTCTTTGTATGAAGGTTTTAGTGCTGGGATTCACTTCTGAATGTTGCTACTGGGTTAAATTTTCCAAAAAAGCATGAGCAGATGTGCTCAACTTCTCAAAATAACTTGGAAATGTATTTTCTTTGACCTCAGTGGTATTAGGAGTTCCCCCGCTCCTACACTTGCTGATAGGTCACTCTGAAGTAGATATGTTTAATTTCTGTCTTAACAAGATTTGCCTTCTAATCATCTTGTAGTAATTTTAAAGTTATTCTTAAACTTTTCTACTCCAGTCTAAGGATTATACAGTATTTCATTTTGTACACAAGGGCTGGTTATTCAGTCACCATCTTAAGATTCATGTAGTATTATTTTCTTTCGTCTTTGATTCCTTCTTCCTATACAACCACCTTGTAAAAGAATAACTGATTCTTCAAACCACGTTGGGTATTTACCTAATGCCAAAGGTTCTGAAGTTTGGTTAATTGCACCAAACAACTTCTATCCGGTGTCTGAGTAGGTTTATAAACAAGCTACAGACAGAATTGGTCAACAATAGTAGCTTTACTAAAAAGTTAGACTATGCAGAGGAATAAATGAAATAGAAATCTTGGAATCGAGATTGGGTGTCCTATTCTCATGCTTACAATTAACTGCTTTCAGATATAAGTAGTGGAAAATAGAGGGGAAACTGGAATAGAGACAGTTCAGTTAAAATGGAGAGCCTGTGTAAGGCAAAGCTTCAGAAATGGTTTGATCCAGCAGTTCTTTCTTGTGTAGAAAGGAAATTGTTCATCTGAGCACAATGGCTCATGCCTATAATCCTAGCACTCTGGGAAGCTGAGGCAGAGGAGCCTTTGAGCTCAGGAGTTCCAGACCATCCTGAGCAAGAGTGAGACCCCTGTCTCTACTAAAACAACAAAAACAAAAATTAACCAGGCATTGTTGTAGGTGCCTGTAGTCCTAATTACTCCGGAGGCTGAGGCAAGAGGATCATTGGAGCCCAAGAGTTTCAGGTTGCTGTGAGCTATGATTTCATAGCAGTCTAGCCTTAGTGACACAGTGATACTAAAAAAAAAAAAAAAAAAAAGAAGAAGAAGAAAGGCTGAGTCTGTCCTGAGAAAATGAAAGACAGTGTAGGGACACAGAGGGTCAAGGGACATTTTTCTTTAATTAGACTTGAAAGTGCTAACAAGTTATTAACAAGCAGGCTATACACAGGGTGGAAAAGAGATGTTTGAACAGAGATCTCTTAGATGACAGAGGGAGTGAAATGCAGGTAAAAGGAAGAACTCTTAACAGGAGGGAAAGAGGACACGGTGGGAGGCTGAGAGGAGTCTGGGCTGGTGAGTTGATTTCCTCGTGAGGGGTGAGGAGGCTGGGACGAGCTCTCAGGAGGAGGTTTTCAAAAATCAGACCCCTAAGAATCTAGAGAGAGGTGGATGGACCTGAGAAGTGTCTCCCGGCACAGATGGGAGCCCATGTGGGTTTGGGGAAGGGAAGAATGACAGCGGGTCGCTGGACAATCAGCTCTTGGAGGGGAGGGCCCCAGATTGGAAGCCCTGCTTTGGGGGAACACTCCAACTTGGCTGATAGGAAGCTACCAAGGGTTTAACAAGCATCTCAGAAAATCCCGGTGTACTGAACCCTTGACTCGCAGGAGAACGATCTGACCTCAGCCATCACCACCCCTCCACCCCCACTGCTGAGCGGCGCCCACACAACTCAGGGCAGGAGGGCTCTCCAGTGGCCAGGCTGGGGCGTGGCCCCAGGGGCAGAAGGAAAAGGGGACGAGAAAGTAGGAACACACACAGTAGGAATAAAGGCTATTAAGCACCATTCTCAGAGAGTGGGGTGTCTCGGGGAGGAGGTGATGGAGGGAAGAGATCGTCTGTGGGTAGTCAAGGTCACCAGATGAAAAAAACCCTGTAAGGTCCCTGGTGATATTGCGGCTTATTATTATAAGCAACACGACCAGTTTATGAACTGGAGGAACGGACTCTTGGGGACCAGAGTGAGACACGAGTGGGACGTCCAAGACCGCGCTCTGCGTCCTGCACGCAGGACCCCAAGGTGGCAGCTCCCTGGTTGCCATGGAAACCAGTGCCAGTGAACTAGGCCGGGAAGGGGCTGCCCTCGCAGAGAACAACAGGCCTGCCAGAGTCTGAACCCTCCTGTTTTTTTCTGGCCCATTTCACACTTTTCCTGTGCACCTGCCTACCGCTGCCACCCACCACCCTCTCGACTGCTGGACAAGAGCGCCTGCGCTTTTTGGAACCTCTGCCTTTTGACCCATGCCATCTGTCTCCTTATTCCACTGCCTGTCATCCTCTGCCACCTGGAAAATACAGATTTATCCTTCGAGCCTCGAGCTGAAGGTTTTCCTTTTGGTAGGAACTTCTGGCCTTTCCCTCTTCAGGGTGACTGGCCCTTCCTGTCACAGGACAGCTTTCCCTGAGACAGAACTGGCAATTTCCACACCCTGCAGTCTGGCTTCTTACCCACGTGTCTACCGCTAGCACTAGCATGCCACCTTCATGAGGACAGGGTTGTGTTTTATTCATACTGGGGTCCCTATTAACCAGCACACTGCCAGAAATATACATTCTACGCTTTTGCTTTGTATTTATTTATTTAAGACAGAATCTCCCTCTGTTGCTCCAGACTAGAGTGCCATGGTGTCATAGTTCACAGCAACCTCAAACTCCTGTTCTCAAGCCATCCTCCTTCCTCAGCCCCCCAAGTAGCTGCGACCGCAGGTGCCGACCACCGTACTTGGCTACTTTTTCTATTATTGGTAGAGAAGGGGCTCACTCTTGCCTAGACTGGTCTTGAACTCCTGAGCTCAAGGGATCCTCCCACTTACCCTGCCAGGCCTGCTTTGTCTTACTAAGTGAGGTCCATGTTGCCTGTAACCTACCCCCAAAGGTCTACTCTGAAAAATATATATAGACAACCTAAAGGCCCATCAACTCAGGAATGGATGAACAAACTGTATATCATGGAGCACTATTCAGACATAAGAAAAGATGGTGACTTTACATCTTTTGTATTAACCTGGATGGAGTTGAAACACATTCTTCTTAGTAAAGCATCACAAGAATGGAAAAAAAAATATCCAATGTACTCAATTTTATTATGAAGCCCATATCAGGGGTCCTCAAACTACGGTCCATGGGCCACATGTGGCAGTGTGATTGTATTTGTTTCCATTTTGTTTTTTTTACTTCAAAATAAGATATGTGCATAGGAATTTGTTCATAGTTTTTTTTAAACTATAGTCTGGCCCTCCAACGGTCTGAGGGACAGTGAACTGGCCCCATGTTTAAAAAGTTTGAGGACCTCTGCAAGATGATCTAATACACACCCACGCAGGAGTAAAACCTAATTCAATGCAACTTGGGGGGAGGAGGAATGAGGGAGGGGAGAGAGGGAAGGAGAGGGGATTGGTGTGCTCCCACTTAATAGGCATAATTTAGGGGGTTATGGCACATCTTCTAGGTGCAGGACACAACTACAAGAGAGACTCTACCTAACAAATTCAAAAATTATGAGCTGGTTGTTTGTACTCTCATAAAAAGAAAATAGACAATATACTTATACTTCTGATTCTGTCAGCAATAAGCTTAACATAGGATGTGGAAGGAATTTTGAGGACAGTTTATCAAGACAGTTTTTGGAAAGGTGGGCCACTATATATGGTGATTTCTCATTCTATAACACAAAGGAACAATTGATAACTGATGGTGACATTTTCCCACTTAGGCAAGACTCAACTTTAAGGTCCTCAGCAAAACCTTCCCAAGTGTCACAACTAATAGCTGGGAGCTGGCGTATTGGATAATACCAACTCTTAACTGAGGGTCTTCCTAGAACTTGACTCTCAGGGTTGCCTTTGGTCCACTGATGCTGTTCTAAAAAATCTGCTCCATTTGACTAATAAGTAAAAAGTGACAGATTGAATTTTTGCTGAAGCCTTAATTATAAATCATTTTCTCTTCCATGAAGAGTATATTTTGATTCATTAAAAGAATTAAAATCATTGCATGTCTTAATGAACAAAAGATAAAAGAGTTCTTTATATTATGTGACTAGATTGTGCTTAATTATTTTCATGGTCATTGTAGAAGCCAGTCTATCTCAAGATTTTAAAAACTTTTTAATAAAACAAACACTGAGTTTCATGCCCTATTATCACATTATAATTCTTTATATTTATCTAGCTGGTCAATGGCTAAGAGAAGATGAAATCTTTTTAAAAAAATCAAGGGACAAATTATTTTTATTGTGCTGGAAAATGTTTTCTTTTTCATTTTAAATCTTTAATGTAGTTCTTAATTAAGAAAATTCTTAATTTTCTTTTACCATTTCATTGATCATTTCAAGACTTTAAATTTTTCATCTTTTGTATTTTCCAGTCTTGTTGTCCTTTAATGTTTTTGTTTCAGATTTCTTCAAATTTGTTTTTAAATCCTTTCAAGTTATTTACTGCAGATAATTAACTATTTGAGAGATACTTTGTTAGCTATTTCTTTCTATATCTTGCTTGTGTTTAACAGGTACACCATATATTTAAATTTGTCAAAGAATAGTCAACTCAAGTTCGTAGTTACTTTTTTCAGTGATTATCCAATCTCTAAATTAACTCTCTTTTCCTCCAGCACCAGGTTTTATTTGATATTGATTATTTAAAATTTGTTTGATTTGTCAAGTCCTTTAATAGACATGCTGAATAGGACAGATTTCATTCAGGAAAAGAGAAACAACTCTTGATATTTCTTTGCAGAAATTGAACCAGGGAATCCAAACATAAACAAAACCCTGGGAAGCCCCAGGGGGAGTGTGTCAGGTGCCACCCACACGGGCAAGAATGTGCCAGTGCCTCCTAGAAGGAGGCATCAGAGGAAGCAGAGGTGTTAACAGGTACCTCACACCTGCTAATTCATGTTCAAGATAGAAGGGCAGGAAATCAGGCTACTGTGTATGGCCCTTTCCTGACTAGATCTCCTGCCTGACTATAAAATGTGACGTATTTGTTTTCTACTGATATCATATTAATGGATGAATCATATTAATCCATTAATGAATATAATGGATACTTGCCTTCTTCTTCTCCTCCTCTTCCTCCTCCTTCTCCTTCTTCTCTTTCATCTTCATCTCACTCTGGCACCCAGGCTGGAGTGCCATGACATCATCATAGCTCACAGCTATCTCAAACTCTTGGGATCATGTGATCCTCCTGCCTCAGCCTCCCTGGTAGCTGGGACTACAGGTGCCTGCCACCAGGCCTGGCTGGTTTTTCTATTTTTAGTAGAGATGGCATGCCACTCTTGCTCAGGCTGGTTTGAACGCCTGAGCTCAAGCAATCCTCCTTCCTAGGCCTCCCAGGATGCTGGGATCACAGATGTTCACCACTGTGCCCAACCTGCTTTTTCATTCTTGAGATACTTTATTAAAAGGAATGTTCTTCAACTCCATCCAGGTAAATACAAAAGATATAAAATCTCCATTGTTTTTTATGGCTGAATACTCTATGGTATACATATACCACAGTTTATTAATCCATTCATGGGTTGATGGGGATTTAGGTTGTTTCCGCATCTTGGCAATTGTGAATTCAGCTGCAATAAACATTCTAGTGCAAATGTCCTTGTGATAGAATCATTTTTTTTCTTCTGGGTAGATGTATAATAATGGGATTGTAGGATCAAATGGAAGGTCTACCCTTAGCTCTTTGAGGATTCTCCATACTTCCTTCCATAGTGGCTGAATTAGTTGGCAAAATGGCACTAATGTGTGTATCTTACTTAAAAATGTTTTTAAAAAGATATATATACACAGGTGCAGGCACATAGATATAAAAAATATGACATATCATGCATATCCAGGGAGGCCTGCAGGGCTGACTGCATTGAGTGGGGAAGGAGCCTGCTGTCAGATGCAAATCTCCCCAACAGTGGAGCAACAAGCAAGGAAAGGTTTATTCCAGAATGTCACACCCCAAACCTCCCCTTCGGTTTCTTTAGATTACCACCTCTGGGGTTTGGCACTGGGGCAGTATGAGCTTTCACTTGCTTTCCACTTTGGGTAAGGATTAAGGATGTAGGCCTGGATTGGGGATTCAGTTAATCTCTTTGGCTACATGTTAGGTCAGCCCCAAACTCAGCCCTAGGAGCACCTTTGGACTCAGGGACTCAGCCCAGCTCCTTCCCTGACCTCACACCAGGAAAACTCGCCCCTTCTCTCCAGCCTTTGTACTGAACAGTAGCCTCTGCAGCTCCTGCCCCTCTAGCTTTCAAAAATTGGGGGAAACCCCTCGTCAGCCTCATTGTGTCTGAGAGTTTGATCTCTTCGTTATGGTACCTGTAGACTCCATTTCCTCGAAACTTTAGCAGAAACAGGAGCAAATCCATACGTGTCACCTGCTATTTAACTCAGCAAGTTTTGCCTGCTTTTGAAAGCATATTTGAACCCTCTATGGGCCTATGTCCAATCTTTGAACTTTTTTTTTTTTTTTTTTTTGTTGTTGTTGTTGTTGTTGCAGTTTGGCTGGGGCCGGGTTTGAACCCGCCACCCTCGGTATATGGGGCCAGTGCCCTACCCACTGAGTCACAGGCACTGCCCTACCTATGTCCAATCTTTGCTACCCGAGTTTCCCATACCTACACAGTGTATGTGCAAAGTTTCGGTGTCCACCCGAGCCCAATCCGCCTTCTAGGCATTAAGACTCAAATTGACTCAGTTTCTTTGTGGCTCTGGAGGACTGTTCTTCTTCCTCCTTCCTCTATGTATTTGAATAATCCATAAAAGCCAAATTTATTCTTATTTCTTGCAACAAGGTGAATCCAGTTAATTGTGGCTTTCTCCCTTTTTTGAACCATAATCGTAGGAAAAAGACATGTCTGTACCAGATAACTTGGCACATATACTTCTTCTATCATTATTCATGTGTTTTAAATAAGTTATGCTCTACTAGACTCTGGAGGTTATTTAGGAGGTTATTATCCTCACTGAAAGTAGATTTAATCTTCTAAAATCAGTGTCTCAACCAGATGTGGTGGCTCATGCGTCTAATCTCAGCACTCTGGGAGGCTGAAGCAGGAGGATCCCTTGAGCTCAGGAGTTCTAGACCAGCCTGAGCAAGACCAAGACCTGTCTCTCCTAAAAATAGAAAAACTAGCAGGGCATGGTACTGGACACCTGTAATCCCAGCTACTGGGGAGGCTGAGGCAGTTGGATCGCTGGAGCCCAAGAGTTTGAGGTTGCTGTGTGCTGTGATCATATCACACTGCCCTCTAGCCAAGGCAGCACAAGAAAGTGAGATCCTGTCTCCAAAAAAAAAAAAAGAAAAAAGATAGATAAATAAATAAATAAATAACAGAGTCTCTGTTTTAGGGCATTACATGGTACCAGAGAGTGGTAAGATATTATTACACACTTGGGCAAGTTATTGATCACATAAAATTTACTCTGCAATCAATTCCACACACACATGCCCAACACACAAACTTTCTTTTTACTCATCTTGGTCATTTTTTGTTTTTGTTTCCAGAATCTTTCAGAGGAAATTGCTGAAGAAGTCAAGAAAACCAAAAGAGATGGTGGGGGAGGGGAAAGAGTTTTGCGTCTGCATGGACACCCCTCGAGCCCCTCTCCTCTTTCCTGCCCTGTGGATCACTCGTGTTGATCTTGCCCCGGGCCTCGGTGAGCACCACAATTCTTCTGCAGTGGGCTGGTGTGTGATGCTTGAATGGACATTTTCACATTTAGGCAATTTCACAGTGTGTCTTCTTGTATTAATGTAATTTTAATGATCCTTCCAATGTGAGCATGTTCTCTGCTCTGCTTTTAATTTTTATAAAGAAGAGCGGTGTCCTGAGAAATAGTGAAATGGTTAAGGAGCAAGATGGGAGCAGTGTCTCTGCTGCAGATGTCCTGGGATGTGGCTGTGGGTTTTTGACAGACTGGCTGCATTCTGAAGTCGAATTCCTTCCTAGAAACAAAGTTTTTCAACCCAATCTCTGTAGAAAAATAAGAAAATCTTTCTACCTGTTGCTGGCTGTGGGAACCCTGCATTTTCTGTTTGTTAGGCAGAAACTCTCTGGGCAACTGCCAGCTACCCCTGAGACATGTATGGAACCCACTATGAAAAATTTTTAAATCCTAGCACCCTGGGAGGCTGAGATGGGAGGATCCCTTGAGCTCAGTTCCCCAACAGCCTGAGCAAGAGCGAGACCTCATCTTTACTAAAAATAGAAAAACTAGCTGGGCATGGTGGCAGGCACCTGTAATCCCAGTGACTTGGGAGGCTGAGGAAGGAAGATCACTTGAGCCCAGGAATCTGAGGTTTCTGTGAGCTATGATGACTCCAGGGCACTCTACCCAGGGTGACAGAGTAAGACTCTATTTCAAACAATAAAAAAAAGAAAAGAAAAAATTTTAAAGACCAATGGTGTGCTTTGGTCATCTGACTGGCACATTGAAATTAAAAATCTACGGATTGTGAATGAAAGGAAGAATAAATTTAAATTAGGGCCTAAATTTACCTCTTTCACTCAGTTTCTATAACTTATTTTTCATTAGCAGAGGTGTTATTCTGCATGAATTTTCTCAATCTTCACTTCCTCCCTCTAGAGTGCACATTCAATCTTTAAATAACAATTATCAACAAAATATCCCAGAAAATCAATTAACAATAGTGGTAAAGCATGAATTTATAGTTTTAAACATTTTTTTAAATGCAGTGCTACCATATCAATAATGTATATTTTATCCATATATTCACCTTGTATTTATCTATAACACAAATGAAAACAGGCTCTACATAATGTTCACATGTTATTATTTGACGCATAATGCAATTTAGAGTCAGCACTGACTGTTCACAGAAAAGCAGCTAAATCCCTAATTGACATGACCATTCCAAGCACCATAACTAAGGATTATCACACTACGGCACACAGGTTAGCTATGTGACACAGAAAACAGGTAAATTCTTGAAGTGGAAAAAGCAACGGATGTATATGAACTTGACTGAGAATTTTTGTGGCTCACACTGAACAAACAGAAGAAATTTGGTGCAGGACCTCTAGATATTTACTACTTTATGCAAAAACATCTAGAGCCTCTAGCTTTCTTTTTCTTCCTCCATTTGTTATAGAGTCTTAAAACACATTCTCTGGAATATGTAAGTTGGCCACATCCATATGCTTCTTGAAGAATCTATTTTTTTAAATTTCAAACTATCGAGGGGGTACAAATGTTTTTGGTGACATGGATCGCTTTTGTAATGCCTGCATCAGGCCACAGGTGTTCTCATCACTGTGAAGCCAGAAAAGTGGTCTGCCAGGTGAAGTCTGGGAAGCTGAGCGGAAGCAGTACTGTTGACTTAGTCTGCTCAGCTTGCATTCTTCCCCGCGCCCCCTGTGATTATCTAGTTAAGGCTTCACTAGGGTTAGGGTGATGTTTATTTCAGGAGATTCTGAGGAGGTAGTCACACATAGATAATAAGTGTTGTGACATTGGTAGAGTATGGGTTACTTTGATGATATAAATCATCTCTGATGATTTTCTGAGATATTTTGTTGAAGTGAAAATCCCCATTCTGTTGTGTAAACATTTTGCATTGTCAGAATGGAGACCACTTTGATGTTATTTCCTGTCAGATAAACTTAAAATTTTCTAGATTGATTTCCTTGTTTTTTTTGTTTTTTTTTTTGCTTTACTTACTATTTGAAGTTTTTCATAAATTTCATTTTATTTATTTTTATGAAATCTTAGCTGTGTACATTAATGCAATCATGGGGTACCATGAGCTGGTTTTATATACAATTGGAAATATTTTCATCACACTGGTTAACATAGCCTTTCTGGCTTTTTCTTAGTTATTGTGTTAAAACATTTATATTCTACATTTAGTAAGTTTCACATGTACCCTTGTAAGATG